>JAQZBX010031263.1:0-26414 GCA_029593785.1 Cabassous unicinctus | reverse complement strand
TTATTTATTTATTTATTCCCCCCCGCCCCTTGCTGCTTGTGCTTGCTGTGTCCATTTGCTGTGTGTTTTCTCCGTGTCTGCTTATCTCCCCCTTGCTGTGAGGTCCCGCTGCATCAGCCCACCGCACCACGTGGGCTGGCCTGCCCTCACAAGGAGGCCCCGGGAAGCGAAACCGGGGCCTCACACATGGTAAATGGGGGCTCTATCGATTGAGCCACACCCGCTTCCTGTTGTGAGGTCTTGCTGCATCAGCCCACCACAGCACGTGGGCTGGCCTGCCCTCACAAGGAGGCCCCGGGAAGCGAACCCGGGGCCTCCCATATGGTAAATGGGAGCTCTATCGATTGAGCCACACCCGCTTCCCTTCAATTATTATTTCTGCTTCTTTCTTTCCTCTTTTTCTAGTACTACTGATACACATATGTTTCTGCACATAATGGTGTCTCACATTTCTCTGAGACTTTGTTCATCTACCTTAATTTTGTTCTGTCTCTGCTCTTTCGATTGCATAATTTCCATCACTCTATCTTCAGTTTCACTGATTCTTTCTTCTATCACTTCAAATTTATTTAGTCCCTGTGGTCAATTTTTCTTTCTTTTTGTTTCTTGAACTTTCAAATTTAGCACTTCCATTTGGTCTTTCTAATAATTTCTACCTACTTATTGTAATTTTTATTTTATGAGACATTGTAATCACAGCTTATTTTACTACTTTAGGTCTTTGAATATATTTGTAATGGTTGATTTTAAGTCTTTTTCTTTTAAATCTGACATATGTGCCATCTTAAAGTCAATTTTTGTTGTATTCTTTCTTATTCTTGTGCTTGGGTCACAATTTCTGGCTACTTTGCTTGATTATTTGTTCACTTACTTGGCTAGACTAATTTACTGAAACCTATGTCCCCCAAACTGTGAAGTTTCTGATGTCACTCCTTAAAGGGCACCACCTTGGACACACATAGCCACACTAGAGTGACAGTGGTTCAGCAGAGCTCTCTTTGACTGTCTCTTTCCCTGATCTGTGTGTTAAGTAGTCTGCTGACTTTGGTATCACACTCAGATGTTACATTGCATTAAATGCTGGCTGATCTCTTCATTGTTTTCAATAATGACCAAAGACATAAATTGCTCCACAGTCTGAGTCAATTAAATTCAGGTAAGGGTTATTTTTGAGGTCAGTCTTTATTCTGCCCTAAGGAGGCTCGTCTTAGCTGTCTCTTTCTTTGGTTCTCCCTGAAAAAGGAGTTGGCCCAGAGTTTAACTTGTTGCACTCATAGAACTACCAGCCTTCTCTTAATTTGCTTCCCATGAAAATATCCTTAAGCCTTTAGACTTAAACTTCCCTCACACTCTTTCAAACAGAGTCAGTTCTTTTAGGGAGAGCTTGAAAACATTCTGATTATGGACTGACTCTCCCTTGGGCAAAACCTTTGAACCACTTCACTTCTTCAGGCACTAGGCAGGGGCTGCAGCCTCTGGTCTTCTCTACTGGTCTCTCCAGGCATGCTATCTTTGCACAGGAATGAGTTGCAGCTGGGGCAAGGGCTATCAGAGCCCCAACATTCTCAGCTTTCCATGTCTGGAGTCAAGCCTCTGACCTATGAGTGGAGGCTGGGTTGAGGAAATGAACCTCTATCTTTTGGCTGTGCTCACCAGGAATATATCTACTGCAACTTGGTTCTGAATGGGATGAGAAATGCTGGCACCCTGCCTCTCCTAGTTAGATACTATAGCTCTTGATTGGGAACTAAGGGGAAAGGGAATCCCATCTTCTCCACCATACCTGCCTGGAGTGGAGCTTCCATCTAGCTGAGATGGGAATGAAGGAAGGAAGGGAGTAGGTCATAGCTCAATTGCCACTGACTCTTTCTGTTCTTACTGATATTTGGTAGATTTTCTTGAATAAGTTTTCCTTCATTTGCTGTGTGACTCTAGGACAATATCCAGAGATTCTAAATGGTTGGTTGGTTGTTATGATTGACAAGTTATGATTGAATGGCTAGTTTTATAGGGCTCCTCACATCATCATTCTAGGAATAGAATTCCTACACTACTATTTCTAAACCAAGTATATTGCAGATAGAGTGCAGGTGTCAGGATGGAAGATATTACCATAAGCTTTTATCCAACTCTATGGTTCAACATCTAAAGGTGACTTTATTTAAAAAGATTTCACATGACTAATGAACGAAAATGAACTGAAATGAACTAATGACTAAAATGACTAAAGTTTTGTCATTTTAAATGCACACACACACATCATGTAACCCCAAGGGAGATATGATATGTTTGGCTTCCACAATGAGCAGTCTTGACAATTTGCATTTTGTTGCTGAGAATTCTCCCAAACAATTAAGTTCAAAGAGCGTTTCTATATTAATCACATGAATGTTTCTTCCAAACAATTGAATTCCAATACTGTCTCTATTAAGTTTGGACTAATTCATTTTTAATTCCTTCCATTCAAAAATAAACCATTCACCTTTATTTGCACACCTCTTCTCCTAGATAGCTGTCTCATTTTGCAAAATAGTTATTAGACAGTGTCACACAATGATACAGAAAGTAACAATATCAGATCTTTCATATTGTTCCATATTTTCACTTGTGAGTTAACGGTTCATTATAAACCAGATGCTGAAGTCAATAACTGCTTTAGATTTTTCAATATGGGAAATCTGAAACTGTATTCTTCTTCATTTCCAAACTTGAAGTTGGTACAAGTAGAAAATGGCTTTTTGTAACGTGACCTGGTTAATATTTCTGAATGATTTTGTTAGTTACTATAAAATTAAAATATATAAAATTATTCCATTCTTGGAAAAGAAAATCAGCATGGCATTGACAATCCATTACAAATATTATGGCCCTCACTTTAGAGGAGTCAAAATGGAGAGTTGGACAAGAAATTAAAATCAGCACACATCTCCCATTTTCTCTCATTGCTCCCACTTGACTAGAAGCTGCAAGATGGTCATCCTTCTCCTTGGTGAAAAATTGAGCAAGAGCAGTAATAAGCCAGTTCAACTCTTGGGTAAGTGTCTCCTGTTCTACAAAAAAAAAACGACAGTAAATCAGCTACTCAGATTGTGATGGCAAGCGTTCAAGAACCAGACGAACAACTTTCAGATATGAGTAGGTTATTAGGAAATACACACTGAAATATTTAGGGATGAAGAGAACATCATGACTGCAATGGCCTTTAAATAGTACAGGAAGAAAATAATTATGTGTGTGTTTATGTGTGTAGGAAGTGAGGAGAGAGAAAGGCAAATGTAGTAATGTGTTCTATTTGAGGAATATGGGTTAAGATTATCCACTAATTCTTTGTTCTATTCTTGCAACTTTTGCTGTATGTTTGTAAGCCTGAAATTATTTTTATTTTATTTTGTAAGTAAAAAAATCCCTCCTGTAAAAAAAAAAAAACAAATGAACCATTCAACATCTATTATGTGCCAGACAAGACATAGAGGTAGAAAGAAAAGTTTTCATTTTCATATATATATTTTTTTCATTTGAAGACCCTGATATAGCACAAGGTAGCAGCACTGTTCAAAGAAATTTAAGTAATCACTGACCTCGGCCAATCTCCATTCTGTCCATTCTCTCTATGTCCCATGCCACTTCCCTGGTTCATTCCATCACCACCGCCCACAGGCTACTGTTCAAGTCATCAAACTGGTCTCCTGCCTGCTGCTCTAGATTAGCTGTGTCTAAAAGAAATACATTGTGAACCACATATGTAATACTTAAACTAAACTTTTTAATTTTGAGCTGATTGAAGATTCACAATTCTGTGTATCCTTGACCGGTTTCCCCCAAGAGTAACATCCTACAAAATTATGGTACCATCTCACAGCCAGGATATTGACATTGATTCAATCCCACAATCTTATTCAGCTTTCCCCAGTTTCACTTGTACTCGTTTGTGTGTGTCTATACAGTTTTATCTAATGTATTTGTTTGTAAATATTCCACCACAGTCAAGATACAGAATAGTTCCCTCAACACAAGTTTCCCTCATGTTTCCCTTTCATAAACACACTCACCTCCTCTATTTCTTAGCTGAGATTTTCTAATTTTTCATTTGTTTCAAGAGATTTTATGATTGATTGTTGAAGCATTTTTATGTTGACTGTTTTAAAATCCTTGTTAATAAGTTCCAACATCCAATTCATCTCAACCTTGGCACACTTGTCTGTCTTTTCTCATGCAATTGTGATTTTCCTGGTTCTTGGTATGGTGGGTGATTTTCAATTGTATTCTGGACATTTTGGCTGTTATGTAAGGAGAAGACACTGGGTCCAATTGATCTCTTTTATTTTAGATGACAATCATTCTGTTATGTTTAGCACTCAGGTCTTGGCCTATTTTGTAGGTTGTTATTCTAATGACAATTTAGTTTTCAGAGTGTTTGTAGTGCTATTTTATTCTGATGAAGAGTGCTTCCTCTTAGTTCACTTACTGCCTTTGGCTTCTGACCAACCAGAGTCTCTTAGTGGTGGAGGGGCGTCTCAGGCCCAGTGCTGCTTTTTTTTTTCAACCAGAAGTGTTCCCTATAGTTACCCCAGGCCTTTGTTGATGGGCTTGCTTGGTTTTGTTGGCCAATCTCCCTTTGTATCATTGTGTCCAGCCAGTGGGCTGGCTGATGTGGAGGCAGGGTTTGTTCTTTCTCACTTCAGAAAGTCTCACTTTTGGCTTTAAGACCTCCAACGTATTAGGTGAGGAGACTCCTCTCATTGCTGAGGGCAATTTTCTTTGTTGATTGTAGATGCACTCAGCTGTAGAAGAAATTAACTAACTATAGACGCAAATCCCTCCATGAAATATCCTTATAATAGCTCTCAGGCCAGTGCTTGTTTGCCAAACAACTGGACACCGTAACATAGCCAAGTTGACACTGAAATCACATACATATAAATGTAAGAAATTTACACATACATTTGAATTGCAAAAATCTTCTTTTTCTTAAAAGTAATAATTACAGATTTTGAAAGTGGTCCGTCTTGAAGTTTATAGTGAATAATTTTTATGAATTATTCTTTATCAAATACTAGCTCACTAGTTCAATTAAACATTTTTTTTATTTGTATTGCTCTTATGTAGAATAAAATTTATATGAAATGTTTCTTTGGTATTATATCCTTTGCTAAGAACTCCCTTAGCATATTCCATGAGCAGATCTCATAACATCCCAAATATTTTGTCTTGAAGTACTCTTTGCAATAGAAATTAAAAAATGCATTTTCAGAGATGGCCTTATGAATATTGCCTTACACAGAGGAGTGCTCAATCATATTAGATAATGATGAGAGATCAGAAATTTTTCCTTTGTGCCCTTGTTCTTATGATCTCTTTCATCTGTGAACTGGAATATGATGATTGAAACCATGCTGAAGGCCTCCTAGAAAGAAGATGACGAATAGCATCCTTGATTAGTGAATCTCAACTTCAGTTATGGTCTCCAAATGGTTTCTCACAAATTCAATCTATGTACCAATTTCCAGCAACTCCTTAAATTCTAAAATACAGAGCATAAGTGTTTATTTCTCAGTGGATTTGTATGACTTCTAGGAAACCAGTTTCAAGAGATAATTTGGAAGGAACAAATCTATGTAGCCTATTCCATCTTTGACATTGCATCAGGTCAAAAGGATTTCCATTTGGACACCCGTGAGAAAATCGAATGCGTGTGTGTCTGTGTGTTTGGTGTGTAGCAACCACAGGTGAATATTATCATATCTACAGTGGCAGCTCAGAACCAAGAAACTTTGCCTTTTAAAGAAGGGGGACAGGAGAAGGAGTCAGGAAAGTCTATTTTGTAAATGATTCCTATACACTTTAATCTATTTAACTTGTGTTGGATCATTTTTTGTGTTTTTCATAATAGAGCTTAAATGACATACAGTCTGTTCTTCACTATTTCTTAGAAAACTGAAATTATGACACCTTGAATCTGATCTTCATGAAGTCATAGACAGTGTCTGTTTGGTTCACTGAAATTCCAATACATAGCATGGTGATTTGTAAGTAATCACGTTCAATCAATATTTTTGGAATGGTAATATTGTTGTCTGTAATATTGTTCCCATGATGGTGCAAACTCAGAGGTTGTTCTTGAGTCAAGAAGGAAAGAATGTTTTATGAATGGTGAAATTGTAATGTCAGGACTATTGTAGATGATAAAATTATTTAAAATGTTTAAAATGGCAATCCAGATATGATATAGACTGAAACTCCTCTTCCAAACAAATTATTTAATTAGCTGTAACAGCATGGCATTTCCTGCCCATGCCAGCTAAGTGTCTGTTCTATATGTTCCCTCATTACAGTTTAAGTCCTAGGATAGCAATTGCAAACTTCCTAAGCAGTTTTAAAAGGGCCCGTTTTCTCCATTCACAGATTGTGGATTCTTGAGGATAGGATCATTGTATTTGCAGAGGTAGAACTGAACCTCACATAGAGTAGGTGGTACATTGATTCGAGTAGCAGTATTGAATGCAGTTGAGATTGGGTGCACCCGGGTGTGTGCATGCCCACATATTTATGTGTGTGTATAAAAGCACAAAGAAGAAGAACGGCATCACATGCTTAAAATCTGATTCCCAAGCTTATATCTGGGTGGGAGCAATTGTTAAAATTATAACGAGGATGATAAAAATAAAAACGCATTATGTATTTTAATCTTAAACTGTAATGTGACAGTTCTGCTTTGAGAATTTCAGCCCTTTTTCTGTTTCTTTCACTCTGGGTATAGACACACCCGCAGCATCCCATTTTCTTCCCAGCTCCAATTATCAACAGCCAGTTACTACAAAATAATTGTCAAATGGTCTCTTAACCCTACGTTGATTATTCATGTATTTTAGTTCCCTCCTGTTCCCTTCTCAATTACGCTGCCCACACCTCATTACCTTCCTAGATCTTCTCCCAGTGAGATCCACGGAGAGCCCCAGGACTCCTCCGTTTTCATTCTCTAAGGGTCTCTCTGCTCCTCTCTTAAGCTCTTCCTCTGATTAAATTTCTTGGCACCTCTAACTGAAGATTTGCACCCCAGCTAGTTTCCCTCTGGTTTTGGTTTTCCGTGCCCTTCTTTCTCAGTACCCACTGCTCTTATTTCCCCCCAAATCCCCTGTTCTAGTGTCCATCTTTCATATGTAGTTTTTCCTGTTGGGACATAGCAATGTTTCCCACAATGCAGTGTAAGAACTTTCAGTTCACTTGTGTCTTCTCCTGCTTCCACTTCTCTATAGAGGCTTTCATCCTCACTTCTATTTATGTAAACACCATTATTCTCATTGACTAAAATACTCTTTTTTTTTTATAATGATTGACATATTACCCAGTAATTTTCCTTTATTTCTGTGAAGGTCCCATCTCTGATTGTGTCTAGTTTGGGTTGTATCTTCCTGTACCTTCCTGGGTATTTACTGACAACTTTCTCTGTCCTGTGTTTGTGTTTGATCTGCTTGTCTTTTCCAAGCACTCCTTCTTTTCCACTATACACACATGTCATTGACATGCAGAGCAGAACTAGTAGATTAAAGTGTCATTTTCATTGGGTCTTAAATTGATTGAATCACTTTTGTCCCTAGGAATTTTTCACAAGTGCAATGTGTAATTTGTTTTGTTGTTTTGTTGGTGACGGGGGCAGCAGCTGTGGCTATTGTTGAATCATGGTGGAAAATTTTTAGTACATTTTTTTCTGAAAGTGTGTAAGTCTGAAAGATCTGAGCATTGAAAGGTAAAGGAATTTCTTAAACTATGTATATCACTGTGTTTATGACAGAAAAATTGTTTTTATAACCATGGTGGTAGGTTAATTTTAACTATACACATGCAAATGTATGTATATAGTGTGTACATGAATTATGTGTGTGCATTTATAATATAGCTATGTAAAATTTCATAATGAAAATCTATTCTTTAATATTATTAAAAAAATAAACAAAACTTCTGAGGCTTTTGACCAGGGTTTGCTTTGGCAGAGAAAGAGTCAGTGGCTCCAGGAAAGAATTCAGTCATCCTCTGCAAACTCTCTACTTTTCTGCCAATATTTGATATCCGATCTTCCATCTTGTTTATTTTGACTGAGGCAAATTATCATTTTGGCAATATGCCTTTGAAACAGACTTCATTGATACAAAAATGTGTCTGATCTGGCCAGCAGGAACAAAAAAAGCAGTCTAATTCCTCATAACAATGAGTCCAGGGGGAATTTGGTGAAGGGCTTCGTTAAGGTAATGAGATAGCCTTAAATCCAAAATCAAAGCAGATTCAATACTCTTTGCAGTTTTCCTCTCAAATTAGTTAAAAAAACTAAAAAAAATAATAAAAGTGTTCCGTGCTTATACTCATGAAGTGATTTGTACCGAGAACCCAAATAACCCTCAGTTGAAATGGAATTCAACGTAAGCTCCTTTGGTCTGAAGAGACTATAATTTTCATATATGAAATCCCATTGCCAGTCATGGGTGGAATTATCTTAGGAGTGTACCTAATACAGTGGGGTGCACTTGATGGGCACTCCACAAAATTTCATTAAGAAGGATCATTTAGAGTGGTCTTTGAAAACTGGGGATGAGGGGAAATATTGTAGGTTTCAAGGGAATTGCCTAAAGAGTTTGATGTACCTGAATTGGTAACAATACTGTCAACTGCCTTTATAGTTTCCATGCGGAAATGAATAATAGCTACGATGGTACTCTGGCTTAACCAGAAAAATATTCAGAAATGCCACATCAAGTCAGGTGTCACCATCTGGATCTCTTCTCTGTTCAAAACTGATATTTCAGAAGAGTGTAAAACTCCCTTTTTTGTTATTGCTGACCAAAAAAAAAAAAATAAAAATAGCTAAGTTTCAGGGTAAAGACCACATACACTAAATCCTGTTCCCAATTTTGAAAGTAATTTACTTAAAATATTCTATTCATGAAAAGGGAAATATTCTATCTACACCTAACCCTACGTTTATATCTAGTTTTCTACGTCTATACCTATATAATGCATAAGTAGCCAAACTTATATCCATTTCCATATATTATTGGACACTAGCCTAATTGAAATTTGGATTTGGAATATTTTATAACATTTGAGTTGTAACATTTAAACTAATTTGGGGAAGGGAGAATTCCAAGAAGTTAAAATTCCAGGGTATTTCAAATAGATAGGAGGGTGGTAGTAAGATGTTGGTCATAAAGATTTTGAGTAAAAAGAGAAAATTAACTCTGGTTTAAGAATTTCCTTAAGATTAGCCATAGAGTTTGGGGTTAGAAAGGATCTTGGATAAAATTTAGTCCAACCTTTCAAGAATTTTGGACATTATCTTTGTAATATTTGTGTCAGTCAAGATTCTCCAGGGAAACAGAATCAACAGGATAGATAAGGAAGTAGCTAGATAAGGAGGTAGCTATATAAGTAGGTAGCTAGATAGGTAGGTAGCTAGATAGGGAGGTAACTAGATAGGTAGGGAGGTAGCTAGATAGCTAGGTAGACAGATTTATTTAAAGGAATTGGTTCACACATTAGGGAGGCTGGAAATGCCTAGAACTGTAGGCAGGTTACAGAGGATAAATTCCATTAAGAGATGATATTGCATTCTTGCGTCCAGAATCTGTAGGGGTGGCCAGCGAGCTGGAAACTCAAAGAGGAGTGGAAGGTGTAGGCTTGAAACAGAATTTCTTCTTTCTGGAAGCCTCAGTTCTTTGCTTTTAAGGCCTCTAATGGATTGGATGACGCTTGCCCATGTTGTTAAAAGTAATGTGTTAATGTCAACTGATTGTAGATGCTGACCTCAGGTACAAAATACCTCCAGGCAACATCTGAGCCAGTGTTGGACCAAACTATGGGGCACTATAGCCTAGTTAAGTTGACACGTAAAATGAACCATCACAATATTCTCGGCAATAAACAGCTCTCCTCTGCTACATCCTGCATTACACTATCACACAGGAATAACTCTGCTCCTCGCCCTTAAATAAAAACATAAGCAGAGTATAGCACAATGGAGACCTCAGTTTTCTTGGAATACTATAGAATATTATAGATAGTTTACTGTATGTATATTCTGGAAGAAAGAATATATGAAACCCTGATTTATATGAGCAATGAGTTTTAAATATCATTATCTTTTCTCTCTTCATAGACTACATTTCATTTGGAAAAGGGGGACACATTTAGAATATGTTTCTTTCACCATTACCTCAAGTACTATTCTTTGTAAAAAGAAAGGCAACCTTTGTGAATATCAGAAATATGTTCATACATCTATTTTACAAAGACATATTTAGTGGGTACTAGAGTCATGTAGAATGATGAACACAGTCCTTTCCTTAAGGGATTTCTATTTGAAATGCATAGTCCACAAAGCTAAAATACAGACCCCCCATGCACCGCATAGTCTTCATTTGCCCCTCCAGGTCCACTTTCTACCCCTAACCACTTTGTGCCCAGGAAGCTGGCTTCTATTAACTGGGATCCCTTGCTTCCTGGCTTCTTGTCGAGTTCATCCAGTGAGAAACACTGGCAGGTCAGAGGGCTGGAAGATTAAAAAAAAAAAGTCCAGGTATTTATCCCTGCTTCTTGCTGAGCCAAGGTCTGACCCCAGTTCCTTTCACCCTTCTCTCATAGCTACGCCGCTCACAGTTTTGCAGTCAATTTAGGCTTTGCAAGTGGCTTAGGTATGGCAAGGGGTTCCTGCCATTGCTAGAGCCAGAATAATTTCTCATATCTTGTTGTTTCTCTGATCTCTTTCCTCACATTAGGAAAGAGTCACTTGCTCAAGCTCTCCTCATTCCCTCCTATTGAGTATTCCATTGTTTCCCACATAGTATGGGGATTCCCCCATCCTCCTCCAGATTTTTGCAGATAATGCACTTCTCTTTGCTTTTATGGTTTAAAATTAAATTGTGGGTAAGCGTGAAGCACAAAATACCATTTTTTCTCTCTGTTCCTAAAATACCCACAATTCATAGAAAGATTACTGGACTCTTCCATTCATACAGCTCATTAGATTGAGGAATGACACAATTGTAAAGTTTTATCAGCTACATTATTTTATTTCATTTTAATTTTTTTGCATTAGATAGCTTTGGCATTGGAGAGGATTAAATAAGAACTGTTAGATTTTTTAAAAGTAGAATTGCCTTCAGGGTTTGGCTTCCCACTCCAATATATGGAACTCTTAATTTTGCAGGTTCTAGGAAATGATTAGTGACATAAATGCCTTCTCCATTATTTTCATTATTTAGATCCTTTCCAGATACATGCTACAGTTTCTGAACTGTTCTTTGGATACATCATGACAGAACTTTATTTAATAGTTCATCTAACTCAAAAGTGGCAGTTTTGATAAATTGCTGCATATAATTACATTTCCCCTAGATGTGAGAGTACACAGCCTTGAAGGTGGTGTGTTTGAAGAAAGCAATTGCACAATAGGCAGTGATATTAGCATCTCAGTGTTAACTTGGACCATGTGAATCTTACCATGAAAAAAAGCCATTTTACATTGTTTTATCATATGAATAAAATATGCACCTGTTAGGGTGGTTTTTCTTATTGGGATAATTATTCATCTTGAACTTAGAGCCATTGCAAAAGTCACTCTATAAATTCTTAAATGGCTAAGCATTCAGCCTACTTTGTTTATGCTGTGTCCCACAAAAGTGCAGAAAGTACTGGAATATGTAGACCTTCGTCAAATGAAAAAATATAAAGGATGCTTTAAAACAATAGCTGCTAAGAAATAAGTTTACTTGTGAGTGGAAAGAGATTTCTTATTTATTCCCCATGTTTTAATTTATGCATGGACTTTTCTTTTTTTGACTAGAGCAACATATTTGATTCAGATATAATAGTAAAATATATTTTTGGAAAAACCATGTGTAAATCTATTGAGCCATATTACCAAATTTCTTTTAAAAATATTTATACATAAATCCTTTGTTATTTGAAAGTAGGGCTGGACAAATTGGCTTTAAGAAGGAGAATGGATGAGCCATCTCAACAGTGTGTGTCTATTCACCAGGCACCCTGACAGCCAGGGTGGCCGAGGGATATTGTGGACAAAATGCTGGCGTAAGAGACCAAAATTCTGGTCTTGGGTTCTTACTTTTAGCTCCATCACTTTCTAGACTGAGACTGGGCAAACAACTTCATCTCTCTGAAATTTAGTTTCCACATTTGTAAAATGGAATAATAATAAGTGCCCAAGTTAACTCACAGACTTCTTATGAGAATTGAGAGAGAACATTTTCTTGAATGCAGGTGGGGCCTTCTAAAAGCACTCAGCCATGCAGAGACTGTTTCGTGGTACAAAGGCCTGGGTTCCTTTTTGATTTAGTGACCTCACGTTGTGGCTGTATGGCAACATGAGGTAGAGGGTGGCTTCTAAAGATGCCTACCTTTAAGTTCTGATTCCAAGATTCATCTGGGTGACTTTGGACTTGTTGCCTCACTTCTCTGAAATTTCCTTTCATTTTCTGGAAAATGGTGATAATTATAGTATCTGTCTTCTAGGGTTGTTGTGAGAGTAGCATGAGATAATGTGTGTAAACCATTTAGCAAATGTCACCACCCCATAAATGATTTCTATTATTATTCTTTGGGTATAGGCATTTAAAGTTATTGGGAAAGTAGTTTAACTGAATTGCAATCATTTGTGTTTCTTTGAAATGCATATTGTATACACTGTGATAGTTTTTATGATTCTTACTAAGGCTTTGCAGTTAAATCCCACATATCTCCCCAAAGAGGATTATTCATTCATTAGGGTATCCCTTCAACAGCACTCTTTTTCATAACAGGGAGAGATCTTGTTTTGTTGATGCATTGCAGTTAACTTCACTTAGATTATGTCATACTCTGAAACAAGCATTAAAAAAAAAACCCTAATACGTACCTACTCTTTTTTGTTGCTTGCCTTTGTTACAATCTCTCTGATTCACTGCTCTTGGCATAACTCAAGCAGTCTCCTATCAATGCCAAGGCTAAAACCGTGGTGAAGAAGTGAAACAAATCTCTACTAAAAGTTTTAACCAGATTTCTTCCATTTAAAAATGATGATTTATGGTTACGAGTTCTCAGTTTAATATGCATTAAGAATTCAAATGCTGTTGCGATAATTTTTTAGTAAAAGCTGCTTTTTAGAACCACCTTTACACATTTCTTTCACAAGCAATAATTCTTCATCTTTGGAGTAATTTATTTCTTCTGGTTTTAATATGTTACAGATGAATGGTTGTATGTCTTTCCTGTTAGAGCATTACAAGACAGGCCACTTTTGCATTAGGCTGGTACTACAACAGATACCTGTGGTGCTCTTCATGGTTCATGTGGTCCTAATTTAAATGGGAAGTTGCACATATTTCATTGAAACACTTGGTAAAGCCAGCTTTCACAGAAGGGTGCAAATGATGGACTGTTCTCTGTGTGCAGCTGAACCGCTCTAAATGTGTCAGAGAGGGTTATGGATCATTTCATTCACCCATCAACTCTGGTCCGCTGTGTGTACAAATCACAGCCTAGTGTCATCCAACAGAACATTCCTGACAATACTAGAACATTTTATAGTACTGCCATTTTTAATAGGAGTTCTGCAACCCCATTTAAATAGTATTACTTCTTTAACACTTTCCCTCCTGTTTCATGACCCGTTTCTCGAGCTGGTTGGGTTCTGGGCACAGGCTTGACTGAGGTTTAGTATGACTCTTCAGCCTTGGGGAGCCAGGGTTTAGGTGGATCCCACTTCAGGAGTCTTAACCGCACCTGGGCCCTAGTCCGCGTTACATCCACTCATACTTGGTGCTGTGCATACCTTTTTCTTTCATCAAAAGCAAAGACACAGATTCCTTCATGATTTGCTCTTGTGCAAATGCACAATGACCAGTAGCATTCCAGACAGGCAGTTTTGATTTCCATCAAATTGAATAGATTGACTATAAATGTTCTTGGGTAACTCAACCTCACCTTTCACCACTGCAGTTAACTAAAACAAACAAACAAACAAACAAAAAACACTCAAACTAAAGAATTCAGTGCCTACAGAAAAATTTTCCTAATTCTGAGAGTCCATCATTCTCACTGTTTATTTGTTTGATTTTCTTTTATTAGGGTGAAGCAGCTTGAGAACTACCAAAAATAACTGAGTAGAAGTCTGTTTTCTTCAGCTTCAGTTGCAGACTTCTGGACAATTGGGCAATACCATACTCAAATTGGGCTTACAAAAATTCCACATAGCATAGTCTACATTCAAGTAATGGAAGAAAGACAAAGAGGTGTATCAACTATATTTGGGGGACATTACGACTTATGATTTACATTTTGCTGCTCATTTCAACAGAATGCCTAAAAATAATAATTGTTTCTATACATGTAAATAAGCAAAGGGATGTGGTTTACAAGTTAAAACTCATTACCAATGAATGAAGGCAAGTTGCAAAAAAAATATTTTAAGATTATGAATATTATGAATAGAGAGACTACCAAAATGATAACCTAAAACAGATTGCAGACTTCCCTAGGGTTAATCCCAGGCCATGTGGCAGTGCTATTTTATTGAAACAAATTGAGTCAGACTTTGAAGGATTATATGCCCTGTAACACGTAGAACTAGAAATCACAACCTCAGGGGGAAAAGTAAACAATAGGGATTTTTTACATTCTTGGAAATTGTCTTTGTATTTGCCATTGTATTTATTTACTTGACTAAACAGGAGGGAAATAACCTCAAGAAGGATTTCATTTGTATAAGCTCTTTCTCAAATTTGAGGATTGCTGAATAGTAAAATCTGGAAACCAATGATTATTATATTCTTGTTTTCTTTGAGGTGAATATTCAATCATTCAATGCATCTACTTTTTGTTTTTATCAATAATATTAATTTGATAAACATTATAATAGCGATGCCTTCCTGAAGCCTCAAGAGAGGTTCTAGCTGTGAGTTAGTGTATGGGAAATTTCCAGGTTCTTTCAATGTGATACAAATAAGTGGGACCTATCATCAAAGAACAGAAGATGGCCCTGAAATTCTAGGCTGAAACAAAGCATCAGAACAGCTCTACCAGTTCATGAAAATTTAACTTTAAAAAAAATCTGCTACATAGAATAGGAAATAGAAACATTTTCCGGTGTAATTAAAATAAGCCTAGATAAATATTGATACCTTAACAATTTGTGTTTAGGTAAATGATACAATAATTTGGCATAGCTTAGAAGTCAGAAAAGAACAACTCTCAAAGCTAACTAAAGCAAACTTACTCCTAAACAAATAAAAATTTGGCTGAGTGATAGGACAGCATCGGGAACATCACTGATGAGTATTCTGCAGAGTATTTCAATCAGGAAGGGCCAGAGTAAAGAGAATTCCACGCAGACAGTTGAGGGTAAAAGAGTCTAATAGATGTAGCAAATGAGGGAACCAAGAATGAACTTACCTCCCTGGGTCTGTTACCAGAAGGAAACCAAGTTAACAGAGGAGGGTCATCCTGCAGAAGCTAGTGCAGAGAAACAGACTGCCCCAAACAGAGGCAGGCTCTGGGCCCATGCTGGGAGGAGGCCACTCCAACCCTCTCTGGCCTCCCACCCTCCCAGTGCCTCCTGGTGTCTCCCTGATGCTTAGTCTTCTAGCACAAAGCAAAGCACGCAAGGGTGGAGAATGGATCTGGCATGGGGGATGGCGGGGAGGGAAGGAAGGGGAAGACTGGGAAATAACAAACAAAAGAGTCACAAAGAAAGCAATACAGTTTACTTTAATGTTCACTCTTTCTTCTTGTCTCTTTGACTTTGCGTATCCCTAATGCCAAACTACAAAGCCCTACTGGGACAGGTGGTGTGTTGGAGCCCATGACCTTTCTCACCTGGGGTTCCTTATCTAAACCCCAGAACACAGAACCTAATTTGAGTGGCAGTTTTCTCAGTTTTTTCGGGGTACCTATCTCGTACCACCTGAAGGAATGGGAGAGAAGTGCATTTATTACATATGATGGCTGCTTTTGTCACTGGGCTTGAGTATCTGGGGAAGTCCCAGGGAGGAGAGCCGCTCTGAGGCTTTCTGGTGGAGGGCTCGACAAGGGGATGGCCCCCTTTTTGGGAGAGCCCCTGCTCTGCCATCAGGAGAATCGCTCACTGATGGAAAGGCACTGTGGCTTTGCTACATCTTGTGAAAATACACGCTTACCATAGAAGACCTCAATCCCCATTGGCCGGATATAAAACCAACTGCATTTGGTGGAGGATAAGTGATTAAGGAATGAATAAATTAACAACTGTGCTGAAGAGTTAGTAAGGCTGCTCCCAACTCAAAGGTGTAAACTATCTGAAGGAAAGTTGTGAACACCTAAGTTAGGATGAGCTTTTTTCTCTGATTTAAAAAAAAAATCAATTTGGAGTAGTGGTGTTTAAATACTTCTTTAAAGGAGCTGACACAGTCTTTGCTAATGCTCATCCCATCCTATGCTTTTCATCTTTTTTTTTTTTTCTTTTGCATTCCATTTTTCCCCTTCCTCTGTCTTAAGTCAGTAACTTCCTTAAATGGCCAATTTTCTTACTTTGAGTGTCATTTGAATCATGTATTGGCCACTTTCCCAATCCTTCTAAACATAAGTGCTCCAATTTAATAAAAATGCATGGCTTCCCATCTGTGTTTTAATATCAAGCTTCTACAGAAATCAACATGTGAAGTATGCTCAAGACTGTGAGAAAACATGGTCATTTAGGGTGAAAAATTGAAAAGAAAGTTCCAGGAAGAACCAAAGCAGAGAAGGCACGTGCATTCCTTCTTGGGCTCTCATTTTTCTGCGTTGTGTGGAGGTAGTGACAGGCATGGCAGGCAACGAACACTCACCCATTAAATGGGGAAGGGCGTAAATTCACACCATGTCTGTGTGAACTGCATTGTGTGCTCTTTGTGGGCATCTCTGAATGCCACCCTGTGCTAAGCATTTCGTTTCATTCTATAATAATTCAGTTGCCAAAGTCTTTGTCCATGCTTCCTAGTCTATGCCCTAAAGGCTTGTTTTGTGTGAGGAGATGCCACTAAATGTTTGCTAAACTTAAAGATAGCAAATACTCTCTAAACCTGCATATATGTTGTAATACAGTTTGAAAATTTGATGAACTATCCCTTTAAGAAAATATAGCATTGATTTCTATATAGCCTCAAATCATGGGCTCCCATAATTTCAAGAACTAATTAAGCAGATAGAAAGTCGGGCCTGTGGCCTAATCCTGTGATAAATCTGCATGAGCCCCAGACACTGGGGCATCTCTCTTGTTTGAATTTGCATTGGATCGACAAAATAAACTAAATTCTGGAAGAAATACTTCTTGTGTAATCATAGTTTAAATATATGCACTAAAATATTATTTCATTAAACAGCAATTGCAGGTTATTCACTGGACTGTAAGAAAAGGAAGCTATGTGAACTATATAAACTGTAAATGTTATTCCTTAGAAAGAATGTGCAATAAGCAGGTTAGAATTGGCGAAATTCCTAAGCAATGAGAAAATCTCTCACTTGTTTCCCATTGATATGCCACAAAAGAACCAAACACGGAAACCAATGTGGTTTTGAGGGAATAACTGAATAGAACCCTCAGTGGCGTGCAGTTTTCAGGAGTTGGCACGTCGTTCAGTTTTGTCCAATTATCAATAAGTGAGAGGGATTAGCCGTTGGTAATAGAGCAGTGGATAAAAGACTCAGGTCATAAGCAGTGAATTTAGAAAAGTGAGGGTGTACTTAGGGGGGGGAAGCTTTTCTAAATTAGCAATAAAATGAGATGATTAGGTTAACTCTTTAGTTTCTAAAGTAGATAAATCCTAAAGATATGAATTATACCCTGAGTGGTATGTCAAGGTTCATCTAACTTTCTTCTTCTTACTGCAAAATAATCATTTAGGTTTTCAACTAAAAGGCAATGGAACACTCTAGGCAAAATTTTAAATGCCTTTGGAAATGGCAGCAAGTGACCTTGAGGAGTGAAAAGGAAAAACACAGAGAAAAGTAAAACTCTGAATGGTTAACATCAAGTTTAGATTCAGATTAATGGTTTTCTTTGTTTAAATGTCAGTGCTTGTATTCACATGAAAATCTGTCCTTAAAAGTACAGTCAGAATGCATCAATCCTAAATGCTGCATTCCAGAGATAAATGAAAACTCATTGTGCCAAACAATGTTGATTTATGGTTGGCAGGAGCTGACTATGAGTTTTTCTATCATCCTTTTGGGGTATTGGGCTAACCAGAACAGTGTTCAAAGGTAATTAGGAAAAGTAGAAAATTATGAATTTAGAAGGTGTTTGGGGGCCTTTTTCTAACCATCTAAAATGTTCACAGCACAGGAACTAAAAATTAAAGATAAAAAAGAGGTGAAAAATGTGTACATCATTCCTCAGTCATTTGAAATTAACCTTTATTCACAGGACTTCAGTTTCAAAGAACAGTGATGTCACATTTCTCATGGTTGAGAAATATTTGCCTCTAAGAGGTGTTCCAAACTTTATTTTTGATGTCCTGATCTAAAGCCAGCTAACTTCATTGATGTCCCAAGTCATAACTACAGTACCATCTACAGGACAAGCAGGATCTGGATATCTAAGAATCTCTTTCAGAGCTTTCTAAAGACAAACAGAAAGCACGTAGTTAATATTTGTAAAAGCTTAGCAAGAGAAACCCCAGCCAATAGAGCATTATGTGAGATCTGACATCATTTGTTATATAATTAACCAATCAAGTCCACCAGGCATTCTCTCTTTTGCACTGTGTAAGACATAACAGTAGTTGCAAATCCAATTCACAAGCTGTCGGAACAAATAATACATGGTAGGAGTGAGTAGAGAGATGCTAGTATCATCACATATTTTCATTTTAAACTGCCAACTTTTCTGCAAGCTGGGCTTCTGGACATTGTGAGCGTCAATTCAGTACCAGGAAATTGATATTTCAAGTTAGTTTAAATCTCTAAATAACTCCAGTCAAGGAAGTGTCCAATGGCTGTTTTCTTGTTAAAAATAACCAGCATGGTCAGCTATCTCTTAACCCATCTTTTCATTGTGTTTGGGTTGAGTGTGCCTGGAAGGGAGATAAAGGAGCTACTTGTCTCTTTGTCCATGAGATCTGGTCTACAAGGCAAAAATATATATGGAGTAAAGCAGAGAGGGGATTCTGTTTTATGGAGAAAAATCACCTGGTATAACAAAGTTTCAGAATATCTTCCATTTTGAAATTCTATGGGTGCTAGAAAAACAAATACATAATAAGTCATGCTGCTATCAGAAATAGCCCCACCCTTCAACCTCATCCTCAAGGTGAAGTTAATCCATTAATATTGCATCTCCATTATAGACTGGACAAGTCCATTTTCCTACCTAAGTTATAACTAAATTTTTATTCAAAAAGCACAAAGACTTACATGACATTATATAAAGTTTGGAATTTGGGCTAATGATTTGGTATGTTTTAGTTGTATAATCCAGGAAATGACTGATGTTTGCTAAACAAGTGATATTTATTGACAATCATTTTATGACTAGAAAAGAGAAACTTATACATGATGAGAGCATTTAAAGAAATCACTTTTTAGTTTTGGGGTAATTAATTTTAGTAATAGATTAATTTTGTCAGAAAGAAGACTTTCCAACCAAAGGTTGAAGTCATTTATGCCAAGAGGGTGCCAAATTTTTTTAAATTTATATATTTTATTACAGAAGTTGTGAGATTACAAAACAATCATGCATAATGTGCAGAATTCCCATACTTCACCCCTCCACCAACACCTTACATTGTTGTGGAATATTGTTTACAGATTATGAAAAAAACATGATCAGACTATTACCAGTAATTATGGTCTATAGCATACACTTGGTGTATTTTTTCCAAACACCCCCTATTATTAACACTATGTATTAATACTTCATATTTGTTATAGTTCACAAGACAGCACTCTCATATTTGTGCTGTTAACCAGTCTATCATCCACCACAGGGTTCACTGTGTTATACAGTCCCAAGCGTTGAACGTTCTGTCCAAAGTGTACACTCAGTGGCTCTCACTTTCATCACAGAGTTGTGCAGTCATTTCCCCAGGAAACCTTTGAACATTTTTCTTAGTCCAAAAGAATAAATGCCATACCCCTATTACTGACCCTTAGCATTGATATGGTACTTTCTTTGACACTGATTCAAGAATATTCAATATTGCTGTTAATTATCATATAAAGTTACATTAATTGCATTTTTCCCATGAATCACTATATTTTTACTATCTTGTAATAGTGACATACATTTGTTCTAGTTTATAGAAGAACATTCTTGTTTTTGTATTATTAACCACAGTCCTCACCCATCACTGGGTTCACTGTTATTCAGTCCCTAGGTTATTCTCTAGCTTTATTCAATTGACATTTATATCCCTAGACTACCCCTATCAACCACAGTCCCATTTATAAACCAGCCATGTTAGTTTTACTCACTATAATGTGTTATATCAACTCTATCCATTTCTACACATTTACAGTCAAGCTAGCTGAAAATTCTACATACATTAAGCATTAGTACCCTGTCTCAGTCTTCATCCTATCTCCTAGTAGCCTGTAGTCTAGGTTTTAATTCCATGTTTATTCTTCATATTTCATATTAGTGACACCATACTGTATTTATCCTTTTGTGTCTGGCTTATTTCACTTAGCATAATGTCCTCAAGGTTCTCCATGTTATCATATGTTTCCCTATTTCATTTCTTCTTACAGGGACATATAATTCCATCATATCTATATACCACATTTTGTTTGTCCATTCATTGGTTGATGGACATTTGGGTTGCTTCCATTTTTGACAATTGTTAATAATGCCACTATGAACATCAGTGTGAAAATGTCTGTTTGCATCACTGTTTTCAGATCTTCTGGGTATATCCTTAGTAGAGAAATTGCCGGGACATAAGGCATTTCTATATTTAGCTTCCTCAGGAACTGCCAAACTGTCTTCCACAGAGGCTGTACCATTCTACATTCCCACCAACCATGAAGGAGTGTTCCTATTTCTCCACATTCTCTCCAGCACTTGTTGGTTCATTTTATTTAAAATAATGTCCATTTTATGAAGTATGAGATATCTCATCGTAGTTTTAGTTTGCATTTCCCTAAAAGGTAGTGATATTGAACATTTTTTCATGGGCTTTTTCACCATTTGTGTTTCCTCTTGGGAGAAATGTCTATTTAAGTCTTTTGCCAATTTTTAAAATTGGATTGCTTGCTCTTTTATTGTTGATTGTATTATCTTTATATAGAATGGAAATCAAACCTGTATCAGATATCTGGTTTCCAAATATTTTCTCCCATTGAAAGGGTTGCTTTTTCACCTTCTTGAAAAAAATCCTTTGAAGCATAAAATTGTTTAAGTTTGAGGTGGTCACATTTATCCATTTTTTCTTTCATTTCTCATGTTTTTGGTGTAAGATTTAAGAAACCACCACCTACTACCAGGTTATGAAGGTGTTTCCCTTCATTTTCTTCTAGGAGTTTTATGGTTCTTATTTTTATATTTAGGTCTTTGATCCATTTTGAGTTAATTTTTGTGTAAGTTGTGAGGTAAGGGTCCTCTTTCTTTTGGATATGGATATACAGTTCCCCCAGCAACATTTTTTGGATAGACTATTCTGCTCCAGCTGAGTGGGTTTGACACCATTGTCAAAAATCACTTGACAGTAGATGTAAGGGTCTGTTTCTGCACTATCAGTTTGGTTCCATTGATCTATATGTCTATCTTTATGCCAGTACCATGCTGTTTTTACCACTGAAGCTAGGTAATATGATTTAAAGTCTGGAAGTAAGAGTCTTCAAACATTGTTCTTCCTTTATATGGTGTTTCTGTCTATTCAGGGCCCCTTACCCTTCCAAATAAGTTTCATAATTGGGTTTTACATTTCTTTCAAAAAAAGACTTGGAATTTTTATTGGGATTGCATTGAATCTGTATATCAATTTGCATAGAATTAACATCTTAATGATATTTAGCCTTCCCATCCTTGAACATGGAATGTTTTTCCATTAATTCAGGTCTTCTTTGATTTCATTTAGCAATGTATTGTAGTTTTCTGAATACAAGCACTTTAGGTCTTTGGTTAAGTTTATTCCTAAATATTTGTTTCTTTTTGCCACTATTGTAAATGGAATTTTTCCCCTGACTTCCTCCTCAGATTGCATATTACTAGAGTATAGAAACACCACCAATTTTTTTGTATTGATCTTCTACTTGATACACTATTGAAATCATTTATTAGCTCTAGCAGCTTTGCTGTACATTTTTTGGTACTTTCTAGGTATAGGATCATATCATCTGTGAATAGCTAAAGTTTTACTTCTTCCTTTCCAATTTGGATGCCTTTTATTTCTTTTTTCTTGTCTGATTGCTCTAGCTAGAACCTCTAGCACTATATTGAACAACAGTGGTGACAGTGGGCATCCTTGTCTTGTCCTTGATCTCAATGGGAAAGCTTTCAGTCTTTCACCATTGAGTACAATGTTAGCTGTGGGTTTTTCATATATGGCCTTTCTCATGTTGAGAAACTCTCCTTCAATTCCTACCTTTTTTTGTATTTTTATCAAGAAAGGATGCTGTATTTTGTCAAATGCCATTTCTGCGTCAATCAATAGGATCATGTGATTTTTCTTCTTTGATTTATTAAGTAGTATATTATGCGGATTGATTTCCTTTTGTTAAATCACCCTTGCATGGCTGGTTTAAAACCCATTTGATTATAATGAATAATTCTTTTAATGTGTTGTTGGATTCAAGTAGCAAGGATTTGTTGAGGATTTTTGCATCCATATTCATTAGGGAAATGGGTATGTAATTTTCTTTTTTCATAATATCTTTACCTGGCTTTGGTTTAGGGTGATATTGGCTCCATAAAATGAGTTTGGTAGTGTTCCTTCTTGTTCAGTTTTTTGGAAGAGCTTGAGTAAGATTGGTATTAAATCTTCTTTGAATGTCTGGTAGAACTCACCTGTGAATCCATCTGATCCCAAGTTTTTAATTTGGGGCAGTTGTTTGATGACTGTTTCAATCTCTTTATTTGCGATTGATTTGTTGAGGTCTTCTATGTCTTCTAGGGTCAGTGTAGGTTGTTTATATGTTCTTAGGAATTTTTCTATTTCTTCTATATTGTCTAGTTTTTTGGCATACCAACATATGCCAAAATATATACCAACATACCAACATACCAGTTGCTCATAGTATCCACTTATGACCTCTTTTATTTCTGTGAGGTCAGTAGTAATGTCCATTTTCATTTTTTATTTTATTTATTTGCATCTTCTCTCTTTTTTTCTTTGTTATTCTAACTAAGGGTTTGTTGATTTTGTTAATCTTCTCAAAGAACCAACTTTTGGTTTTGTTAATTCTCTCTATTGTTTTTTTTTAATTCTCAGTTTTATTTCCTCTGTGAATTTTGTTATTTCATTCCTTTTGCTTGCTTTCAGCATAGTTTGTTGTTCTCTTTCTTGTTCCTCCAGCTGTGTAGTTAAGATAGTTGATTTTAGCTCTTTTTCCTTTTTAAATGTTCGCATTGGGAGCTATAAATTTTTCCTCTCAGCATTCCTTTTTCTGCATCCCATAGATTCTGAAATGTTTTTATCTCATTTTCATTCACAAGGTGAGTCTCTCGTAAACAGCATATAGATGGCTTATATTTTCTTATCTCTCTCAAAAGTCCATTAACATTCAATATTGTTACTGTATAGGCAGTTCTTAATTCATGCTTTTTGATCTTTGGATTGTATCTGTTATATCTTGTTTTCACCACTCTTTTTACACTTTTAGTTACTTTTAGTGTCACAATCTTCATTTTTAGACTCTCTTCCAAGCCTTTCCTGTCTTTTCTTTTCAGGCTGTTATATTCCCCATAGTATTTCCTGCAAAGCCAATCTCTTGGTTACAAACTTTCTCAGCTTCTGTTTATCTGTGAATATTCACAACTCACCCTCATTTTTGAAAGGCAGTCTTGCCAGATATAAGATTATCATCTGGCAGTTTTCTCTTTTAGTATCTTAAGTATATCACACCACTGCCTTCTTGCCTCCATGGTTTCTGATGAGAAATCAGCACTTAATCTTATTGGGTATCCCTTGTAGGTGATGAATTTATTTTCTCTTGATGCTCTCAAGATTCTGTCTTTATCATTGGCATTTAACATTCTGATTAATATATATCTCATAGTAGGTCTGTTTGGATTCATTCAGATGGGAATACATTGTGCTTCTTGGACATGGATATCTATGTCCTTCAATAGGGTTGGGAAATGTTCTTTATTATTATATCAAGTATTCCTTCTGCCGCTTATCCCCTTTCTTCTCATTCTGGTAGAGCCATCAAATGTATGTTTGCACATCTTTTCCCATCATTTAGTTCCCTGAGACTTTGTTCAATTTTTCCCGTTCTTTTCTTTGTTCTTTTGCACGTTTGTTTTCAGAGGCCCTGTCTTCAAGATCACTGATCCTTTCTTCTGTGTCCTCAAATTTACTGTTACATGCTTCCAGAGTATTTTTAATTTCATTTATTGTGCCTTTCATTCCCAAAAGATCTGCTGTTTTTCTATGTATGTCTTCAAATTCTTCTTTGTGCTTACCCAGTGTCTTGTTGATGTCCTTAATTTCTTTAGGCATCTCATTGAATTTATTAAGAAGATTTGTTTGAACATCTATGATTAGTTGTCTCAACTCCTTTAAGGCTCCTTTTCATCTGGAGCCTTAGTTTGTTCCTTTGGTTCATATCTTCCTCTTTCTTGGATGGCAATGGGCACCAGCCTCTGTGATGTGGAGTGTTCTAGTCATGAATCTTCACTGTAGATGGGCAGTCTCCTACTTCGGTTCTTCCAGGAATGTTGCAGGATGCTTTTCTGGTCTCCTGGGTCCCCCAACAGGTGATCCAGATAGCTCTGGCTATTACTAATTGCACTGTAGGATGAGCTGACTCTTGGAACTCCTTCCTGTGCTGCCATCTTGGTCAACCATTTCTGGTGCCAAGTTTTAACTTGTTCCAAGATTTCCTACATGTGTTCAAGGACATTTTTTGAGTGTGTATACCAGGTTCATGGTGAGCAACAGGTTGAATTATTCCACTGGCCACCCAACACACACACAAGTGTGACTATTTTTAATTAATTGTCAAATCTGCCATGCATTGCCCTAGGCATATAACATGTATAATCTCTAAGTTTCATATCCCCCCTATAAGGTAGGCACAAGTAAACCTACTTTACATTTGAAGAATCTAAGTCTCAGAGAGTCTAAGCAAGTTGGCTATGCCTGCAGTTAGAAAAATGCTGCAGTACTACCTGACTGAAGTTAATATTCGTTTCTACTATCACTACTAAACAACAAGATAAAATCCTTGCTCTTAAAGATTTCTAATAGGGAAGGGGCACAAACATGTCAAAGATAATAGTAGACTTATATGATAATTGCTCTAATCATAGAAGTCTCTTCTAATCTATGGTTCCATTGCCATCTTTTCATTTTTCCCTTGAAATTTAACTTTTGGAAAAAAAACTGATCATTTGATTTGTAGATTTCCACAATCTGGATTTTTTCTGATTTTTTCTCCATGGTGTCATTTACCCGTCCCTTATATTGTCTGTATTTCCTGTAAACTAGTAGTTGCATTTAGAGATTTAATCAGTTCTTGTCTTTTTCCTTTCCTTTCCCTTTCCCTTTCCCTTCCTTCCCCTCCCCTCCCTTTCCCTTCCTTTTCTATTCTGTTCTTTTCCATTTTGGCAAAACCACTTAACCAGATCTGTTGTGTTCCTCTATAAGGAGGCACATTAAGTCAGTCTTCTCTCTTTTTGTAAAGTTAGCTCTTGTTAATGATTAATGCATAGTCCCATTATTTTGCTAAGGACTGGAAAATGTTTATATTTTACTTCTGTTATTTCTTATTCATTTTTATTTGGAATATTTCTGTGAACAATATTTCCCTATTTTTGCTATTTATTTACTAATTGTACAGTTTGTATATAACAGGGAAGAGAAATGCTTGTTTTTTTTCCTTTTAGTTACTACATTTCAAAATAATGAATTTGTTTACCAGTAACCATTTTTTTGTTGTTGTTGTTTGTCCTGACCCGCAGGATGATCAACTGGGGCTCAGGACCTGTGAAGAAAAGAATGGTATGGGACAAGGAGATGCAAAGAATGACAGCAAGACAAGATTCTGATCAAGTTGCAAAAGTTTATTGAAGAAGCAGGGTATATATACTCTAAAGGAGGAGGGTGTGGATTGGTGGACCTAAGGACGGGTGGTGGCCTGGGATTGGTGGCCACTGTTGCTAGGGTAGGTGGCAGAAATGCTTTTGGCGCGAACTCTCTAACTTCCTTGAAGAAGGCTAATAATAGCTTAGCTGTTCTTTGTCTCAGCCCTGG
>JAQZBX010031262.1:0-26410 GCA_029593785.1 Cabassous unicinctus | reverse complement strand
TGAATTTTCTTTTTTTTCCCATCCATTATTCATTTCCAGCTTCATTCTGTTATGATCAGAGAAAGTGTTTTGTATAAGTTCAATCTTTTTTAAATTTATTGAGACTTGTCTTGTGACCCAACATATGGTCTATCTTGAAGAAGGATCCATGGGCACTTGAAAAGAATGTAATTCCTGTTATTTTGGGGGGCAATGCTCCACAGATTTCTGTAGAGCATTCTAGTTCATTTATCATATTATTCAAGTTCTTTGTTTATTTATTTATCCTCTCTCTGGATGTTCTATCCAATACTCTGGTGGTGTATTGAAGTCTCCAACTATTATTGTAGCAACATCTATTTTTCTCTTCAGTTTTGCCAGTGTATACCTCATGAAATCTCGGGGCACTCAGGTTAGGTGCCTAAATATTTAGTATAGTTATTTCTTCTTGGTGAATTGTCCTTTTTATTAATATGTTATTACCTTTTTAATCCCTTATAACAGTTTTGCATTTGAAATCTATTTTGTCTGATATTAGTATCACTACTCCAGCTCTTTTTTGGTTACTGTTTGCATGGAATATTTTTTCCAAACTTTCACTTTTAACCTGGTTGTCTCCTTATGTCTGAGGTGAGTCTCTTGTAGACAACGTATAGATGGCTTATAATTTTTATCCATTCTATCAGTCTACATTTTAATTGGGGAGTTCAAGGCATTAACATTAAATGTTATTAATGTAAAGGCATTACTTCATCTATTTTGTCCTTTGGCTTTCTGTATTCTTATCATACTATTGTCCTTCTTTTTGCCTTTACCTTTGGAATAATCTTCATTTCTACACTATTCTCCAAGTCTCTCACCCATTTTTTCCTTTCAGGCTGCAGCACTCCTTTTAGTATCATTTGTAATTCTGGTCTTTTGGTAACATATTCTATCATTTTCTGTTTGTGAAGACATTGACTCACCCTCATTTTTGAAGGACATTTTGGCTAGATACAGAATTCTTGGCTGGCGGTTATTCCCTTTTAGTACCCTAAATACATTATACTGCTTTCTTCTTGCCTCCATGGTTTCTGATGAGAGGTCAGCACTTAATCTTATTGAGGTTCCCTTGTATGTGATGCTTTGCTTTTCTCTTTATCTCTGATATTTATCTCTGATATTTGTCATTCTGAATAGTAGGTGTCTCAGGGTAGTTCTACTCAGATTTATTCTGTTTGGATACTGATATTTATGTCTTTCATAAGAGCTGGGAAGTTTCAGTCATTATTTCCTCGAATATTCTTTCCGCTCCCTTTCCATTCTCTTTTCCTGAGAAACTGATAATTTGTATTTCTGTGCATTTCACATTATCATTCAATTACCTGAGAATCTGTTCCATTTTTTCCATATACTTCTATTCTGTACTCCTGTATTTTCCAGTTCAGATGTTCTGTCTTCAAGATCACTAATTCTGTCTTCAAGCAATTCAAATCTGTGTGTATGTGCCTCTAATGTCTTTTTAATCTCATCCATCTTGTATTTCATTCCCATAAGGCCTGTTACTTTTCTTTGCAAGCTTTCAATTTGTTCTTTATGCTCACTCAGTGTCTTCTTAATATCCTTTATCTCTTTAGTCATTTTCTTTAAATTCTTTGAATTGTTTTAGGACAGTTATGTGATTATCATTGATTGTCTTAAAGCTTGCATCTCTTCAGGATATTTGGTTTGTTCCTTTTGCTGGGCCATCTCTTCCTGTTTCCTAGTATGGCTTGTAATTTTTTGCTGATGTCTAGGCATCTGACTATGTTGGTGAGTTTACTCTGATGGTCAATTTCTGTCTTGTCTATTTTTTCATAGAAATTCTTTGGTATTTGGTTCAACTTAGTCTAACTCTTTAAAATTGCCCAGCTTAAGTTATCAAAATCAGGCCAGGGGCTCACTAATAGGGTGCAGATTTTCTCCCAGGAGGTAGAGTATAGAGAAAACCAGCAGCAGTTTTTGTTCCATGCATTTCCAGACTGGCCAGCAGATGGCACTCATCAGCACAACTTTCCACGGAGTTAGTCTCTGCTTTCCTATGTTTTGGTCTGGTCATACCTGAGATTCAAAGCAGGCTGAGCTGGCCAAATTCCCTGAATAGAAGGCCCCCAACTCCACCTTCCTTTACCCTTGTAGCAGCTGACAGGGAGGAAGATGTCTGTTCTCCTCTCAGTCAGCTGCACTTAGTCAGGGCTTTTGCCCTACTGAATATCTTGGGGTGGTGGAGGGCAGCCCTTCCCGCCTGCCATGTGGGTTTGTAACTCACTTTTATTGTTTCGGGTTCCTCATCTTTCTGTCCCTACCTCTCCTGGAAGTTGTTTAGCATTGTCCTGGTCTGCTGACTCCCAAAGCAGGTCTCTCAGACAGCTTTTGGCTCTTTCTCCATTGTTTTTGTGAGTTGAGCCCTGCCTGACTAGTCTGATGCCATTGTCTCACAAAATGCCTATGATATGCTGCCACCATTTCTATTTTTTTCCAAAGATTTACAAACTATTAATCCTCAGCTTTCCATTCATTACCCTCATTCTCTTTTCTGGTAATCTATTCTAATTATTAAATCCATGAGTTTACACAATATATTTAGCTCATAATAGTGCAATCATACAGTATTTGTCTTTTTGTGTTTGGCTTGCTTCACTCAACATGTCCTCCAGTTCTGTCATGTTGTCATATGATTCACGACTTCATTTCTTCTTACCACTGCATAATCTATCATTTGTATATACCACAATTTGCTTATCTAGTTGATGGACACCTAGTTTGTTTCCAATTTTTGGCAATTGTGGATGATGCCGCTATGAACATGAGCAGATGTCTGTATGTGTCACTGCTCTCAGTTCCTCTGGGTATATATCTAGTAATGGTATTGCCAGGTCACATGGCAAGTCTATTCATCAATTAATTTTTGACAAAACTGCCAAGTCTACTCAATTGGAAAACAATACTCTCTTTAACAAATGATGCTGGAAGAATTGGATAGCCATATTGGAAAAAAAAAAAATAAGAGGATGCCTATTTCACACCATATATAAACATTAATTCAAAATGTATCAAAGACCTAAATATAAGAACCAGGACTGTAACATTCCTAGAAGAAAAGGAAGGAAAGCTTCTCAGGATCTTATGTTAGGCAATGGTTGCTTAGATTTTACACCCAAAGCACAAGCAACAGAAGATAAAAAAATTAGATAAGGGGGACCACATCAAATTTTCAAACTTTTGTGCATCAAAGGATTTTATCGTGAAAGTGAAAGGACAACCTACTTAATGGAAGAAAATATTTGGAAACCCCATATCCGATAAGCATTTAATATTCACAATATATAAAATATGGTAGAAAGCTCTGATTGGTTTGGCTCAGATCATATTCACATCCCTGGATTGAGGCTAATGATTGGTTTAGCTCGTTCCAGAGCCCACCTCTTGACAATCCGTGTGGTCAGGATGGCTGGGCCAAGTTAGAGGAAGATAGCTCCAATTCCAAGTATAAGGTTAAAAAAGAGCGCGGGGCGGGGGGGATACATGGTTTCCCCAAAATAGAAAGGTAGCTCACACAAAACCCAAGGTGGATTTATACTGAGGAGAGAAATTGCTACAATTTGTGTCTATTCCAGTTCCATAAAATGGTTTAGCTCCACTCCTACTCCTTTTCTAGTTGTCCATAACTGCCATCAGTGTGTGTGGCTGTGTGTGTTTGGCTTCACTCAAAAAGCAGATCTGATTATGACACTTTTAGATTAAAATCCATTATTAGCCTCCCAAAGTCCACACAAGTGAACTTCACTTATTAGACCCCCATCTCTCCAACTGAACTGTTCAGCACTTTCCCTCTTCTAGAGTGCTACCCTCTAGTCAAACAGCACTTGTGTTTTGTCTAGCTATGCCTCAAGCTATCTCCTGCACTTGACTCTTTGCATATGCCATTTATCTGCCATGACCATGCTGTCCACTTCACTTCCACTAGGACCAGACTAGGTTCTCTCCATATATGCACACGGTAATTTTCTTATTATAAAAATCATCACATTTTATTTAAATCATTTTAAAGATAGTTGCCCTATCTTACTTACTCAATGAAAAAAATGAATTTTTAGACCAGCACTGTCCAAAGCAATCTGATGTAAGTAATATGTGTAATTTTATATTTTCTAGAGGTACATTTAAAAAGTTAAAAAGAAACAGAAGAAATTATTTAATGATATATTTTATTTATCCCAATGTATCCAAATTTTAAACATGTAATCAATGCAAAATTTATTTATTTGAAATATTACATTATTTTTTCTTACTGAGTTTTCAAAAACTATTTTGTATTTTATACTTATAACACATCTCATTTCATTAAAAATTCAATCTTCAGCTGTACTAGTTGCATTTCAAGTGTTCAATAACTATATTAGTTAGTGGCTGCCATATTGGACAGTACAGTCACAGAGTATTTGTGAAAGTAATTTCTCTTCATGCTAATAGAAACTCAAAAGTACAGTGAAGAGCTATTGGCTTTGAAAAGCATACTGCAATTCATTGCCTTATGTGAGTCTCTCACCCTGGCTCATTTATATTTTTAAACAGGGCTAAAAATGGAAGAAAATATTAAGATCTATATAATGATCTTAACAATTCAAGGGTGATTTACCATCTGGTATAGATGAGCAACCATAGTAAATGGAAACTTTCTGGGCATCACTGATGATCAGTGCCAGAACTGTCCATTTTGGGCACAGAGGCTGGATTCCCACAATAAGGAATGATAGAAAAGAAGAACACTGTTCTTGTACCAGTAAGTGGGACTGGAGCAACAGTCCATGAAATGGTGTCCTGGAAACTCTATCCCTGGTATCCCCACTGTAATTGTTTTTTAAATGGTGGTGATGCACAGAACATTTTGCAAATCTTTTCTTAACCACCCACTGGAAAATGTAAAGGCAGTAGTTACCTATTGCAAACAGAGTTTCAGTGATATACTGCACCAACCTCTACTTGAGCTTCTGAGCAAAATGGACTCTTTATTTCAGGATATTGGAATGGGGGAGGAATGCTATTTATTCATTGCAAGCTGTATCTTTTGGTATATAAGATTTTACAAATTAATAGATCAAGGTTTTAATAGGATTGCCATGTATTCCATACCAAACCATAGAGCCCAATAGCTGAATTTTTAATCTGACAGCCAATTCTGCTTTTATAAATGGGTGTCCACGGTTGTTTGGAGCACTGAGAATCCCTAGTATTCAGAAAATCTCAGGTATTCCAGTCTGATGCTTCTGTTGAAACATTTGGAAATGACATTAAGGAATGGTGCCACTTAAGGCAAGTAGATTATCTAGATTCCTTGCTTTGAAAGAGATACTGTGAGATAATATTTATTTTTAATTCTATTTAATGGGAATGATTCATTCTCAGTAAATTAATCATATCTCCCTTCAACTAGGAAAAATCTTAGATGACATTCAGGTTATCTCAATCTCCAACCATTATAGAAATGCCTTTGCAAGCAAGCTATCAGCTTGTGCAACTGACACTTTTAGTGAAAGGAATTACATACTCTTTGTAAAGCAGAGTCTTCCATTGCATGTACAATTTTTAATCTTTGTTCCTTTTACTCTTCATCCCTTCTAATACTGAGCTCAATTCTGTTATCATCATATTTCCATCCATCTCTATTTTTCTAATTCAAAATTTTAGAGACTTAAAGAACTGAAAACAACATCTTCTACATGACAACCTTTAAAATATTTGAACCAAACACTCCCAAAAATAAGTTTTTGTCCAACCTCAAATGTCCACATTTTCCTTAGCTGTTTAAATTCTATTTACATTCCTCTCAGTGTCTTGCTATTTGAGTTTGTATAATCTTTGGAATTTCAGTATATCTTTTAAAATATAGAATTCACAACCACACATCATATTTCAAATAATCTTATAACTATTGAAACAGTGGAAATATTATTTCCCTCCATCTAAATTTATAATAATGTAGCCTGAGAATTCATGTGATTTCATGCTGAGATGGATGTTTCCTCTTCTATTCATTGATTATTTATTATGAGCTTTTTGTTTTCTTTAGATGAATTTTCCTTTTTGCACTATGAAATACATTTAAAAACACATAAATTATGGACTTATTTTAAAAATCTACTGTATTCAAAACTGTGTTTGTCTGCCAAAGGGGTTGTATTAGTCAGCCAGAGGGATGCTGATGCAAAATTCCAGAAATCTATTGGTCTTTATAAAGGGTATTTATTTGGGGTAGAAATCCACAGTTACCAGGCCATAAAGCGTTAAGTTTCTTCCCTCACCAAAGTCCATTGCCACTTGTTGGAGCAAGACAGCTGCCGACGTTTGCCAGGGTTCAGGCTTCTTGAGTTCCTCTATTCCCAGGGCTGCATTTCTCTCCGGGCTTAGCTCCTCTGTTTCCTCCACAAGGTCAGCTATAGACTATGAGGCTCTCTAGGCTTTGCTTCTCTCCACAAGGCCAGCTGTGAACTCTTAGGCAAATGGCTCATCTCTATCCCGGTGCCTTCTCTCCTTCCTCATCAGAACTCCAACATCAAAAACTACTCCCTCTGCCCTTTGCCATGCCTTTTATATTTGATTCCCCCATCCACCAAGGGGTGGGGCTCAATGCCCTACTGACGTGGCCCAGTCAACACCCTAATCATAACTTAATCATGCCCAGATTAACAGACCAGTTTACAAGCATAATCCAAAATCTATTTTTGGAATTCATAATTACATCAAACTGCCCAACTGCTACAGGGGTGCTGATGCAAAGTACCAGAAATCTGTTGGCTTTTATAAAGGGTATTTATTTGGGGTAAAAACTTAACAGTTACAAGGCACTAATGAGTTCAGCTTAAGGTTGCTTTCTCACCAAAGTCATTTGCTACATGTTGAAGCAATATGGTCACTGATCTCTGCCTGGTCCCTCCTTCCTGGGCTTCCTCTTTCTCTTAAGGCTCCGTGGGCCCAGCTTCTTCGCTGGCATAGGGCTTGTCTCTCAGGGCTTCCTATATCAGTCTCTGGGATAGGGCTGGTCTCTTTCCAGGCTTTCTCAGCTACTCAGCTGCAAACTATCAGGTGAATGGTTCATCTCTCCCTAGGGCTCCAGGATCAGAAATGACAGAGCTGGGAAGTGGATGTGGCTCAAGCGATTGGGCTCACATCTACCATATAGGAGGTCCAGGGTTCGATTCCGAGGGCCTCCTGGTGAAAAGTAAGCTGGCCCATGTGGCAAGCTGGCCTGCGCAGTGAGCTGGCCTGTGCAGAGTGCTGGCCCTTGTGGAGAGCTGGCTCAGCAAGATGACACAACAAAAAGAGACACAGAAGAGAGACAATAAGAGACAAAACAAACCAGGGAGCTAAGGTGGCTCAAGAGATTGAGCATCTCTTTCCACTCCAGAAGGTCCCAGGATTGGTTCCCAGTGCCGCCTAAAGAGAACACAAGCAGACAGTGAGCTCAGAACAATGAAGGGTGTGTGTGGAGAAATAAACAAATAAATCTTTTCTAAAAATGACAGAGCTCTCTCTCTTCCTGTGTGTCTTCTTGAGTGAGTGTCCATTTATATCAGTCCACCAAGGGGGCAGGGACTCAAGCTTAGTTATATCTTACTGACATAGCCCAATCAGGAGTCCTAAATTGATTTTGTCAAGTAAACCTAATCAGAGGCCCCTCAATGAATCCAATATGATCAAAGATTCACACCCAGAAGAACAGATTAGTTCACAAACATAATTTTCCGTTTGGGGTATTCATAAATAATCTCAAACTGCTACAAACGCGCACAATGCTTTTTTTTTTTAAAGAATTTTTTAAAAAAGTTTTTATCCCCCACCCCCACCCCAGTTCCCTGAGATGGTTCTCTCATCTGTCTGCTCGTCTTCCTCAGAAGACACCCAGAACCAAACCCAGGACCTCCCATGTGGGAGGTGAGTGCCCATTTGCTCGTGGCGGCTCGTTGGGGCTCCTTGCGGCTTGTTGGGGCTCATTGCAGCTTGTTGTGGCTCACTGAGGCTGGTTTTCTTTAAGAGGCACAAGGAACAGAACCCTGGACCTCCCATGTGGGAGGCAGGCACCAATTGCTTGAGCCATATCTGCTTCCACACACAATGCTTTTTAAACTACTGATGCTTTTTCATCTGATTAGGAATTTTCTTGAAAAGGAAATACAACTCAGACGAAAGACTTTTTAAAAGTAGTCTCCTGGTGCACTTTATGCATTGCTTCCGCAAAATTAATCATTATTCTGAAGCAAAATATATCCTTCTCATGCATGTTTTTCTACTTTTATCTGTATTATCCATTGTCCATATTTATATTCATATGCATATCTATCTATAATTATCTCTATATCTCACTAAAACTAATTTACAATATTTTATGTGTTTTCATATATCTGTCGCTTTTTTCACTCCAAATTATGTTCTCTGGATTTATTCATTGTCACATATTTGATCTATTTCTTTTCCTATAAATTAGCACATAAGTTGTTTTAGTTTGCAAAAAGCTGTCAAAAGCAATATACCAGAAATGGGTTGGCTTTTACAATGGGGATTTATTAACTTACATTTCTCAGGCCATGAAAATGTATAAATCAAGCCTTCATCAGGTGATGCTTTTATCTGTGAAAACTGGCTGCTGGAGATAGAGATTCTGGACTTCTCTGCCAAATGGGAAGGCACATAGTGGTGGCTACCTTCTCTTCCAGGTCTTGTTACTTTCAGCTTTCTGGTTTCTGTGGCTTCCTTTCTCAGCCTCCGTGGGTTTCCCTCTGTCTCTCTATATTCATCCTATTTATAAAGAATTTCAGTTGGGATTAAGACTCACCCTGGGTCATGCCCTTCTGAAGTAATCTAATCAAAAGTTCCCACCTTCAATAGGTTTACACCCACAGGAATGGGTTAGCTAAGAATAGGATTTTCTGGGGCACATAAAGCCCCAAACTGTCACATAACTGTTTATGTTTTTTCTTTGCTATTACAAGACATCACTAATACATATTGGCATATATGTATGTATGTGAACTTTTAATATATAAACTTAGAACAGTTTTAGATTTTCAGAAAAATTAAGGAGAAAGAACAGAGAATTCCCATATACAAAGGAGCCAGGTTTGCCTATATGTTAGTATGGCATATTTGTTATAATTATTGAACCAATATTGACATTTTATTATTGACTCAAGTCCATATTTTATTCATATTATTCACTTTTTCCCAAATGTCCTTTTTCTGTTATAAGACCCCATCCAGTATACCACATTAAGGTTAGTAGTTATGTTTCATTAGGCTCCTCTAGGCAATGGCTGTTATTTCCCTGTTTTGATGACCTTGACAATTTTGAGTTCTGGTCAAGTACTTTGTAAAATGTCCCTCAACAGGAATTTGTCAGATGTTTTGCTCATGATTAGACTGGGATGATGTATTTTGGGGAGGAAGACCACAGAGGTAAAATGCCATTCTAATTGCATCCTACCAAGGGTACATGCTGTCACCATGACCTATCACTGTTGATGTTAACCTTGATCTGTTGGCTGAGGTAGTGTTTGTCACATTTCTCCACTGTAAAGTTGCTCTCTCCGCCCCCGCCTTTCCATATGACACTCTTTGGAAGGAAGTCAATGTGGACAGCCCACATTAAAGGAGTGGGGAATTATGCTCCATCACCTTAAGACCAGAGTATCTACATAAATTATCTGGAATTATATTCTGCATGAGAAACATGTCTGTCTCCCCACCCCCACTATTTATTTAGTCTATAATTTACTTATATCAGTATGGACTCAGGTATATTTATGTTATTCTTTGGGCCATAATACAATATTACATTATTTATTGTTTTGGTCAAATTGTTCCAAATTTGGCTTCAAGCTTTTCAGTTGGCTCCTGTGTCCTTTCACACATCCCCATTTTTGTATGTTACTTTTTTGAGAACTTACTTATTTTATGGCAATACATGATGCTTTGGGAACTCCCAGGATGCTCCAGTATCCCATATTCATTTAAATATTCAATCATTTATGTATATAAATATGGACCATGGATATTTATTTTATACTTTAGCTGAACACTTCCTTACTTTCTGGCACAATAAGATGCTCCAGGTTCATCTTATATATTTTCTGCCCCATTCTTAGAATCGCCCATTTTTTCAAGGAGCCTTGTTTCTTTTAATTGGATAACAGTATCAAAAAACTAAATCTGGGCACTAGATATACTTGTTGCTATTGGGTATCATTGCTTATAGTCCCTATCAACTTACAGAGCAAGGAAATACATATCTGAATACTAACCCGTATATATAAAACTTATCTATAAATATTTCCATAAATATACATCTGCAGATATATTTAGCCAAACATGACTTCATATTCATGTCTCCAATTCTAGCTCATTAACACATGTATTATTCTAGCCTTCTCTCATTGCTTGTCTATACCCTAACAGTAAGAAATACAGCTCCTACCTTTGACCTTACTTAATTGTTCAGCTCCAGTACACACATATAGTAGTTTTAGAATTCTTAACACTTATTCCTGTGGGAAACAACTTCAACAGCTAGAGTACAGTACACATGTACAGTTTCTTTTGCCTTTGGTCTTACAGAGTCTGCTCATTTCTTTTTTTTATACTTAAAAAAAATTTTTTTAAGATACTTAGATTGCATAAATGTTACATAAAAAATATAGGGGATTCCCATTGCCCCACTCCCTACCCCTCCCAATTTTCCCATATTGACAACATCATTTATTAGTGTAGTACATTTGTTACAACTGATGAACACATATTACAGCACTGCCACTAAATGTGGATTATAGTTTACATTGTGGTTTACACTCTTTCCTGCACAATTTTGTAAGTTATGCGAAGATATATAATGGCCTGTATCTGTCATTGCAATGTCATTCAGGACAATTCCAGTGTCCCAAAAATTCCTCCATATTACACCTCTTTTTCCTTCTCCCTCCCCTCAGAAGCTCCGGTGGCCACTGCCTTCACATCAATGATGACAGTTCTTCTGTTGCTAGAATAGTAGAATATCAGTAAATATACTCTAGTCCATCATTCATTTCCCAATCCTGAGAATTCAGGGTTGGTGATGCCCACTCCACCTCTAATTGAGAGGGGGCTTAGATCTCATGGGGCAGATGATTGGGACTCTCCTGCTTGTAGTTGCAAGCGCTCCCTGTTCCTTGAAAAGGTTGTTGTCCATCATTATCTCCTTGTTAGCTGTCCTGGGTGAGTCCAGTGAATTGGAGAGTAGGTGCTGCAACTCTGTTGAGATTCAGGGCTCAGTTGGAAAATGGAAAGCCCAAGGATTTAAGTCTCTTGGACATACACCAATCAACTGTAGTACTAAATATTGATTTAAATAGAAGGGGCAGAAGAGCCATGTGTAGGGAAACCACAACTGAGTCCAACTCTGTCACACTGGGGAGCATAAATTCCAAAGTAGGGCCCCCTGGAAGGGTGCCACACTCTTGAGCTGTCTGCCCTGCCTATAATGTCAGGATGTCTCCAGAGCACTCAGGAGCCCCACTATTTGAGGCAATATGTACTTTGGCAGTCAATGAGATCCTGCTGAGACATGCATAAGCATAACCTCTGGAATGACCTCCCGACTCACTTTGAAATCTCTTGCCCATATAAGCTCATTTGTCTTTACCCTTTCCCCCTTTGGGTCAAGGTCTTTTTCCAGTTGCATTGCTAGTTGGTGCTTGGTAGTAATCCCTCAATGCCAGGGAGGTTCATCCCTAGGAGTCATGTCCCACACCAGGGGGGAAGGCAATGCATTTATATGCTGAGTTTGGCTTAGAGAGAGGCCATATTGAGCAACAAGGAGGCTGTTAGGACTCAGTATTAGGACTATAATACTATGCTGTTTCAATTTCAAAAGTAAAGATTCATAGGTATGGTCCGTTCTCTTCGCTAATCAGTGCCCCTGTACTTGGGGAATTCTTGCTGTCCCATTAGAGAATGTGGCAGAGCTCCCCAGGATGGAAATTCAATATTTTTTCAGTTATTGTCTGGATCTCCACCCTCCAAGACAATGCCCCATGAACACTTGAACACATTCATATGCCTTATAGGTATATCCCAGTGAACCTCCTCCCATGTATCCCCCATCACTGACACCCCGAACCAATGATCCTCCCCTGCCACAGTTGTAATCCTTCTATGATGCAAACTTCTTCAAAAATGAAGCCAACAAAATAACCAAATAAAATTGATAAGAAAAATAATAATTTTTAAAAAGCAAATAAAATACCAATTTTTTTAAAATTTGAGATAATAAAAAAATAAAAAATAAAAAATTTAAAAATTTTGACATTGTCTTTCTTCACTATAAGATCTGATGTCTTGTATGTACAGTGACATTTTCTTCCATTTATTCCCCCAGTATCTTATTTTTTTTCATTATATCTTCAAAGAAGCTTTAGGTTATAGAAAAGTCACCAACAGAATATAGGGGATTCCCATATACCCAACATCCTTCCCCCTTTCCCCTTTCCCCAATTAATAACATTTTACATGCAGATGGTACATATGTTAGAATTGATATACAAATATTGAAGAATTTCTACTACCCTTGGTCCATGATTTACATTATGGTTTACATTTTGGATCATACATTTTTATAAATTTTAATGAAATTTAACATGGCCTATATCCATCATTGCAAGATCATGTAGAACAATTCCAATGCCCCATGTTCAATCTATTCTACTCCTCCCTCCCCTCCCCTGGGAACCCATGGCAACCATCAAGCTTCACTCCTTGAAGAACAAGATTGATAGTTACTTGCAACAACATTGAGGGCTTGACATACTGTCCTGTTCTCCCCTATTAGGCACTGCCTTTGCTCTCGAGAGACTCTTGCCCCTCTATTTGAGAACATAGCAGGACTCCCCAGGATGGGAGTCCAACATCTTCCCGCTCATTGTGTGGGTCTCCACCCACTGATACAACATACAACATACTATGACAGTATGAACACTCACACACATCCAACACCATAAACTAGTAACCTTCCCCTGCCATATTTGCCGTAAGAACAATCCCAACATTGTTTTAACCACATACCTGCAAATCCCCAGAGTTCACCTGCTCCCTCTCCCAAACCTCCCCCCAGTTCCATGGAGAGTCCAACCCACTCCCCAGCCTACCCCCCTCATAGACCAGCACTGCCCAACCCAATAGCATCACTGCACCTCTGTCTTGCCCATCCACTGCACAACTACACCCTTCTACCTTATCATAGATTTTACCCATACAGGCATTGCCACACAACTCTCTTTATCCTTTCTGTCTCCTGTAAACCTACCTTCCAGACTCTAACTCTGTAAGTCTGCTCAATTTGCTTAATTCATATCAATGAGGTGATGTAATATTTGTCCTTCAGTGCCTGGCTTGCTTCACTCAACAAAAGGTCTTCAAGATTCATCCACATTATCCTGTGTGTTAAGACTGCATTCCTTCTTACAGCTGAGTAATATTCCATTGTATGTATATGCCTGAGTTTGCTTATCCATTCATCTGTTGCTGGACATTTCGGTTGTTTCCAACTTTTGACAATAGTGAATAATGCTGCTATGAACATTGGTATGTATAAATCTGATCATGTCACTGATTTCAATTCTTATGGGTATATACCCAGCAGTGGGACTACTGGATCATATGGCAATGCTATAGTTAGCTTCCTGAGGAACCACCAAACTGTCCTCTACCAAGGCTGCACCATTCTACATTCCCACCAGCAGTGGATGAGGGTTTCCATTCCTCTATATCCTCTCCATCACTTGTAGTCCTCTGTTTTTTAGTAGCCACCAGTCTAATGGGTGTAAGATGATATCTCATTGTAGTTTTGATTTACATTTCCCTAATAGCTAATGATGTTGAGCATCTTTTCATGTTTTTTAGCCATTTATATTTCTACTTTGGAGAAGTGTCTGTTCAAATCACTTGCCCATTTTTCAAATGGGTTGTCTTTTTATTTTTGAGATGTAGGATTTCTTTATATATGCTAGATATCAGGCCCCTATCAGCTATATGGTTACCAAATATTTTCTCCCATTGAATAGGCTGCCTTTTCACTTTATTTACCAACTCCTTTGAGGTGCAAAAGTTTTTAATTTTGAGAAGGTCCCACTTATCTATTTTTTCTTCTGTTGCTCATGCTTTGGGTGTAAAGTTCATGAAGCCATTTCTGAATACAAGAACTTGTAGATGATTCCCTGCATTATCTTTCAAGATCTTTATGGTCTTGGCTCTTATATTTAGATCTTTGATCCATCTTGAGTTAATTTTTGTATAAGGTGTGAGATGGTGTTCCTCTCATTCTTTTGGCTGTGGATATCCAGTTCTCCCAGCACCATTTGTTGAAGAGGTCATTCTCTCCCAGTTAAATGGGCTTGGTGGCCTTGTAAAATATCAGTTGACTTTATATGTGACAACCTATATCTGAATTCTCAATTTGGTTCCATTGGTCAGTATGTCTATCCTTGTGCCAATACCATGCAGACTTGACCACTGTAGCTTTGTACTATGTTTTAAAGTCAGGTAGTGTGATTCCTCATACTTCATTTATCTTTTTCAATATGTCTTTGGCAATATGGGGCCCCTTGCCCTTCCAAATAAATTTCATAGTTAGTGTATTAGTCAGCCAAAGGGGCACTAATATGAAATATCAGAAATGGGTTGGTCTTTATAAAGAGTATTTATTTGGGGTAGAAGTCCACAGTTACCAGGCCATAAAGCATAAGTTTCTTCTCTCACCAAAGTCCATTGCCACGTGGTGGAGCAAGACAGCTGCCAATGTTTGCCAGGGTTCAGGCTTCTTGGGTTCCTCTCTTCAAGCATGATCCAATTGTATTTTTGGAATTCATAATTACATCAAATTGCCCAATGGCTACAGTTAGCTTTTCCAATTCAGTGAAAAATGCTGTGGTAATTTTTATTGGGAATGCATTAAATCTGTAAATCAGCTTGCATAGGAAAGATATCTTAATGAAGTTTAGTCTTCCTCCATGAACAGGGAATATTCTTACATTTATTTATGTCTTCTTTGATTTCCTTTAACAGCGTTGTGTAGTTTTCTGCATACAAGTCATTTACATCTTTAGTTAAATTTATTCCTAGGTATTTGTTTCTCTTAGTTGAATAGTAAATGGAATTTTTTTTCTTGATTTCCACCTCAGATTGCCAATTCTGGTGTATAGAAATGCTACTGATTTTTGCAAATTGATCTTATAACCTGACACTTTACTGAATGCATTTATCAGCTCTAGAAGCTTTGTTGTAGATTTCTGAGGGCTTTTTGTGTGTAGGATCATGTCATCTGCAAATAGTGAAATCTTTACTTCTTCCTTTCCAATTAGGATGCCTATTATATCTCTTTCTTGCCTAAGTGCTTGAGCAAGTACTTCTAACACAATGGTAAATAAGAGTAGTGACTGTGGGCATCCTTGTCTTGTTCCAGATCTTAGAGGGAAAGCTTTTAGGATTTCATCATTGAATATGATATTAACTGTGGGTTTTTCATATATACCATTTATTATGTTGAGAAAGTTTCCATCTATTCCTATCTTTTAAGTGTTTTTGTCAGTAAAGGGTGCTGTATTTTATTGAATGCTTTTTCTGCATGTATAGAGATGATCATGTGATTTTTTTTCCTTTTCATTTGTTAATTTGGTGTATTACATTGACTGATTTTCTTATGTTGAACCATCCTTGCATACCAGGGATGAAACTCACTTGGCCATGGTGTATAATTCATTTGATGTGTTGTTGAATATGATTAGCAAGTATTTTATTGAGGATTTTAGCATATAAGTTCATTAGAGATGTTGGTCTATAGTTTTCCTTTATTGTGATGTCTTTGTTTCACCTTGATATTAGGGTGTTGTTGACATCATAGAATGAGTTAGGCAATGTTCCATCCACTTCTATGTTTTGGAAGAGTTTAAGCAGGATTGATGTTAGTTCTTTCCAGAATGTTTGGTAGAATTCACCTGTGAAGCCCTCTGGTCCTGGGCTTTTCTTATTTGAGAGGTTTTTGATGACTGATTCTATCTCATTAATTGTGACTCGTCTGTTGAAATCAATTTCTTCTATCATCAATGTAGGCTGCTTGTGTGTTTCTAGGAATTTGTCCATTTCCTCTAAATTATCCATCCTGTTGGCATGCAATTTTTCAAAGTATCCTCTTATGATCCTCTTTATTTCTGTGGGGTCTGTGGTGATATCCTGTTCCTCATTTATTATTTTATGTATTTGCATCTTCTCTCTTTTTTTCTGTTATTCTAGCTAAGGCTTTGTCGATTTTATTAATCTTCTCAGAGAACCAGCTTTTGGTTTTGTTTCTTTTTCCTAGTGCTTTTTTATTTTCTATTTCATTTAAATCTGCTCTAATCATTGTTATTTCCTTCTTTCTACTTGCATAGGGGTTAATTTGTTGTTCTTTTTCTAATTCCTCCAGGTGTGCAGTCAGGCCTTTGATTTTAGCTCTTTTTTCATTCATAATATAGACATTTATGGCTATAAATTTCCCTCTTAACACTGCTTTTGCTGCATCCCAAAAGTTTTGATACATTGTGTTGTCATTTTCATTCATTTCAAGGTTGTTACTGATTTCTTTTGCAATTTCTTCCTCGACCCACTGATTAAGAGTGTGTTCTCTGCCCCTTACTGATTTCCAGAATCATTCCATTGTAGTCAGAGAAATTATTTTGTATAATTTCAATCCTTCTGAATTCATTGAGAGTTGTTCTGTGGCCTAGCATGTGGTCTCTCCTGGAGAATGATCCATGTGCACTCGAGAAGAATGTATATCCCACTGTATTTGGGTGTAATGTTCTGTATATGTCTATTAGGTCCAGATCCTTGAATGTATCATTCAAGGTCTCTGTTTCTTTACTGATCCTCTGTTGAGATGTTCTGTCTAATGATGATATTGGTGTATTAAATTCCCCCACTATATTTGTAGAAGCATCTATTTCTACACTTAGTTTTTCCAATGTTTGCCTCATGTATTTTGAGGCGAACTGGATAGGTGCATAAATGTCTATGATTGTCCTTTCTTCTTGATAGATTACCCCCATTTTTTAATATATAGTGTCCTTCTTTGTCTCTTACAATAGTGTTGCAGTTGGGCAGTTTGATGTAATTATGAATTCCAAAAATATAATTGGATCATGCTTGTAAACTGATATGCTAATCTGTGCATGATTAAATTATGATTAGGGTGTTGACTGGGCCACGTCAGTAGGGCATTGAGCCCCACCCCTTGGTGGGTGGGGGAAGAAAATATAAAAGACATCACAAAGAACAGAGTTGCAGCAGTTTTTGAGACGCAGTTTTGATGTTGGAGTTTTGATGTTGAGAGAAGGCCCCAGGAGAAGAGAAGCGAGCCGTTCGCCTGATCAGCTACAGCTGACCTTGTGGAGGAAACAGAAGCTAAGCCTGGAGAAAAACGCAGCCCTCGGAAGAGAGGAACCCAAGAAGCCTGAACCCTGGCAAACATCGGCAGCTGTCTTGCTCCAACACATGCCAATGGACTTTGGTGAGGAAGAAACTTAACGCTTTATGTCCTGGTATCTGTGGACTTCTACCCCAAATAAATACCCTTTATAAAGACCAACCCATTTTTGGTATTTCACATTAGCACCCCTTGGGCTGATTAACGCAAATAGTTTTGCATTTAAAGTCTATTTTGTCCTATATTAGTATAGCTACTCCAGCCCTTTTTTGGTTATTGTTTGCATGTAAAAATGTTTTCCAACCATTCATTTTCAGCCTTCTTGTGTTCCTGGGTCTAAGGTGAATTTTTTGTAGACAGCATATAGATGGGTCATATTTCCCTATCCATTCTGCCAATCTGTGTCTCTTGATTGGAAAGTTTAATCCATTTGGCTTTCAATGTTATTACTGTCAAGGAATTACTTACATTAGCCATATTTCCTTTAAGTTTATGTATACCATATTTTGTTTTTATTTATCTTTTTATCTTTTTAGTTATTCTTACCAATAATTTTCTTTCCTACACTCTCCTCCAACCCTCCTTCTGTTTTTACCTTTCAACCTGCAGGACTCCCTTTAGTGTTTCTTCAAGGGCAGGTTTCTTGTTGGTATACTCTCTTAATTTCTGTTTATCTGTAAATATTTTGAATACTCCCTCATTTTTGAATGCCAGTTTTTCTGGATACATCTAGGCTGACCATTTATTTCTTTTAGCACCTTAACTTTGTCATACCACTGCCTTCTTGCCTCCATGGTTTAAATGAGAAATCAGCACTTAATCTTACCAAGCTCTCCATCTATGTGATGGATCTCTTTTCTCTTGCTGCTTTCAGTATTCTCTCTTTGTCTTGAACATTGGGCAATTTGACAAGTATATATCTTGGGGTAGGCCTGTTAGGATTTATACTGTTTGGGGGTACGCTGTGCTTCCTGGACATGTACATCCTTCTACCTCAGAAAAGTTGGGAAATTTTCAGCCATTATTCTCTCCAACACTCTTTCTGCTTCCTTTCTCTTCTCTTCTCCCTCTGGGATGACTATAATGTGTATGTTTGTGCATTCCATGTTGTCATTCAAATCCCTAATTCTCTGCTGGATTTTTTCTATCTTTTTATCTATCTGTTCTACTGTTTGTCTGATTTCAGATATACTGTCTTCCATACTGCTGATTCTTTCCTCTGCCTGTTTAAATTTGCTGTTATGTGCTTCCAGTTCATTTTTGATTTCCTATAATGTGCCTCTCATCACCATCATATCCTTTATCTTTTAATGTGTGTGAGTGTTCATCTTGCCATAGTGTGTTATATCAATGGGTGGAGACCCACATAATGAGTGGGAAGGTGGTGGGCTCCCATTCTGTGGAGGCCTGCTATGTTCTCAGAAAGAGGGGCAGGAGTCTCTTGAGAGCATGGGTGGTGCCTAACACGGGAGGGAAGACCAGTGTGTCAAGCCCTCAGTGTTGTTGCAAGTAACTATGAATCTTGTCCTTCAAGGCATGAAGCCTGGTGGTTGCCATTGGTCCTGAGGGGAGGGGGAGGGAGGAATAGAATTGATGGAACAGGGGGCATTTTGAGGAGATAGAAGTATTCTACATGATATTGCTATGATGGATAGAGGCCATGTTGAATTGTATCAAAGTTTATAAAAGTATATGGTCCAAAATATAAACCTTAATGTAAACCATTCACCATGGTTGGTATCTATGTTTCAATATTTGTACATCAGTTGTAAGAAAAGTGCCATCCACATATAAAATGTTAGTAAAAGGGGAAGGGGGAAAGGGAGGAAGATGTTGGGTATATGGGAGTCCCCTGTATTTGGTACATGACTTTTCTTTAACCAAAAACTTATTTGAGGAAGAAAGAAATGTCACTGTACATATAGGACAACAGATCTTAAAGTAATGAAAGGTAAAATGTCAAAAAAATTTTTTCTAATATTTATTCAGTATTTTTTATTATCCCCAATTTTTATTTTTTTATTTTTAAATTTTTTAAAAAAAATTTTATTTCATTTTGTATTTTTAAAACTATCACTATTTTTTTCATTTTTTTATTAATTGTATTTGGCTATTTTATTGGCTTCATTTTTGAAGAAGTGTTGGATCACAGAAGGGTTACAACTGTGGCAGGGGAGGATCACTGGTGTGGGGTGTCAGTGACAGGGGATACATGGGAGGAAATTCACCTGGGTAAACATATAAGGCATATAAATGTGTTCAAATATTCATGGGGCATTGTCACGGTGGGTGGAGATTCACACAATAACCAAAGGAATATCAAATTCCCATCCTGAGGAGCCCTGCCACATTCTGTAATAGATCAGCAAGAATCTCCCAAGTATAGGGGCAATGACTAGTGATGGAGGATGGTCCATTGATGGGCCCTTGATATTGATGACTGTATGTATGAACCTTTACTATTGAAATTGAAACAGCCTAGTATTATAGGGTGCTTAAGAGTTGCCTCCTGGGAGCCTCCTTGTTTCTCAAATGTGGCCTTTTTCTATATGCTGAACTCAGCTATAAATACATTACCTTCCCCCCCACATGGGACATGACTCCTGGGGATGAACCTCCCTGGCACTGAGGGATTATTACCAAGCACCAACTAGCAATGCAACTTGAAAAAGACCTTGACCAAAAGGAGGAAAAGATAGAGATAAATGAGTTTATATGGCTAAGAGACTGCAAAGTGAGTCAGGAGGTCATTCCAGAGGCTATGCATATATATGTCTTAGCTGGATCTCTTTGACTGCCAAAGTAGATAGTACCCCAAATAGTGGGGATCCTGACATCCAGACACTATAGTTAAGGTAGATAGCTCAGGAGTTTGGTGCCTTGCCAGTGGGCCCTACTTTGGAATTTATGCTCCCCAGAGTGACAGAGTTGGACTCAGTTGTGGTTTCCTTACACATGGTTGTTCTGTCCAGCTATATGAACCTATAATTAGTACTAGAGTTGTTAGGTGTCATCCAAGAGACTGAAATCTTTGGGCTGTCCATGTGCCAGCTGGACCCTGAATCTCAATGGAATTGCAACACCTACTCTCCAGGTCATTGGTCTTACCCAGTACAACTAACATGGAGGTGATGATAGACAACTACCATACCAAGGAACCAAGCTAGTCTACAGCTGCAAGCAAGAGAGTCCCATGCATTGGTCCTATGGGATCACAGCCCCCTCTCAATTACAGGTGGAGTGGACATAACCATCCCAGAATCCTCAGGATTGGGGAAAGTAGACTTACTGGTATTCTACTATAGACTTATTGTGATTTTAACAATGAAAGAAATTTCATCATTGATGTGGAGGCAGTGTCCACTGGAAGTTCTGAGGGCAGGGAGTGGGAAAAACACATGTAATACAGGGGTATTTTGGGTACTTGGGAATTTTCCTGAATTACATTGCAATGAGAGATACAGGCCATTATAAATTTTGCATAATCTATAGAATTAGGTGGGAGAGAGTATAAACTACAATGTAAACTTTAATCCACGTTTACTGGCAATGCTCCAAAATGTGTTCATCTATTGCAGTGAATGAACCTCACTAATGAAGGCTGTTGGAAGTATGGGAAAATGTGGGAGGTGTGGAGCCAGGCATATGGGAATCACCTATATTTTTTATGTGACATTTGTATAATCTAAATATCTTTAAAAATAAAATTTAATTTAAAAAAATAATAAAGATAGCTTGATATTGGTGATAGAATAGACATATAGATGAATGTAATAGCATAGAAAACTCAGAGATTCTTCTACAAAAATATAGTCAATTTATCTGTAACCAAGAATCAAAGGCAACAAATGGTGCTGGAATAAATTGTATGTCCATATGCAGGAAAGTGAACCTAGACCTGGGTCTTACACCTTTCACACTCAAAAAAGAACTCAATATGGATCATAAACCGAAAGGAAAAATGCAAAGCCACAAAATTTGTAGAAGAAAGCATAGGAGAAAATCTATGTGACCTTGGTTTGGTGATGAATTTTTACATATAAAATCAGAAGCATAGTACATGGAATTTTTTAAAAAATGAAGTTTGGAATTTTTTTAAATAAAACTTCTTCTGTTCAAAAGACACTGTTAAGAAATGCAATTCACAGAATCAGAGAAAATAATTGTGATATGCCTATATAATGAAGAGCTTGTATCTAAAATATGAAAATAACACTTAAAACTCAACAATAAGATAGCTCACTTTAAAAATGAGAAAAATACCTGAATAGACACCTAAGCAAAATAAAATATAGATGATAAATATGTACATGTAAAGATACTCAACATCATTATCCACCAGGGAAGTAGAAATCAAAATCACAATGAAATACCACTTCATACCCTCTTGGATGAGTATAATCAAAAGATAGATAATAGGCATTAGCAAGAATTTGGATAGATTGGAATTCTCATACATTGCTGGGGAGTGTTAAATAATGAAACAGTTTGGAAAACAGTCTGAAATGCTTAAACTCATAGTTACCATATAATGCAACAATTTCATTGCTAAGTATATACTCAAGAGAAATGAAGCCTATATCTTTTCAGAAACTCATCAACACATGTTTATAGCAAGCATTCATAACAACCAAAAAATGGAAGAGAACTCAAGTGTCTATCAAATTTGAATGGATAAATAAAATGTGGTATATACATACAGTGGAATATTATTCATCTCTAAAATGGAATGAGATTTTGATACCTGAGACAATGTAGATGAACCTTGCAGGTATATGTTGACTGAAATAAGTCAGACACAAAAGGACAACTATTATATGTTCTCACTGATATGAAATAATTAGAATAAGAAAATTCAGCACGAGAAACCAGAATATAGGTTACCAGGGACTAGGGTGGGAGTAGGAAATGCTTAAATTGTACAAATTTTCTATTTAGATTGATGGGAAAATTTTGATAGTGAATGGTGGTGATGGTAGCACAGCAGTGTGAATGTAATTAACAGCACTGAATTACATATGTGAATGTGGTTAAAAGGGGGAAATTTAAGGTTGTATATGTGTTATTATATTAAAAATAAACAGGACTGTACAACATAAACAGTGAACCCTAATGTAAACCATGGACTATAATTAATAATACAATTATTTAGATTTATATCATCAATTATAACAAAAATACCATAATAATGCAGGGTGTTAATAATAGAGTATTATATGGGAACTCTATTTTATGCAAGTTTTTTTCCTGTAAGCCTACAACTTCTCTAATAAAAAATAAAATAATGTGATATAGCCATATAATGGAATATTGTTTGGCCATAAAAAGAAATGAAGTACTGATACATGCTACAACATAGAGAAACATTGAGATCATTCTGCTAAGTGAAAGAAGACAGTCACAAAAAACAACATATTTTATGATTGTACTTAATGAAATGTCCAGAATAGGAAAATCTATATAGAAAGTAGAGTAGTAGTTGCTTAGGGCTGGGGGAAATGATAGATAGGGATGGATAACTAAAGAGTAAAGGGTTTTTGAGGTAGTGAAATGTTTTATCATTGACTGTGGTGATGTTTGCACACATCTGTGAATTGAATCCACTGAATTGTATACTTTAAATGGATTTTTATATGGTAAGTAATTATATGTTAATAAAGTTGCTATAAAAGTGTCAAGCATCTATTGCTAGTATATTGGAAAGCAGCTGACTTTGGTTTATTAACCTTGTATCGTGTATTCTTATTGAACTTGCTTATTAGTTCCAAGAATTTATTGGGGTTTTTTTTTTTCATCAATTAGTTTGGATTTCCTACCTAGACAATGATATTATCTGCAAATAAAGTCCATTTAATTTCTTGCTTTCCAATCTCTGTGCCCTTAATTTCCTTTTCATATCTTATTGTACTAGCTAGGAATTCCTATATGATCTTGAACAAGTATGGTGAGAGAAGACAACCTTGCCTTGAACCCAATTTTATGGGAAAATTATGCAGTTTAGTACCATTAAAGATGATGTTAGCTATACATATTTTGTAGTAATCAAGTTGAGGGATTCTCCTCTATTCTTAGTCTGCTGGGAGTTTTATCATGAATGGGAGTCTGACTTTGTCCAATGTTTTTTTCTGCTTCAACTAATAACATCATATAATTTTTCTTCTTCTGTCTATTGATGTGCTAAATTTTTTAGTACAGTGACTGATTTTTTTGAATATTGAACCAGCCGTGCATAGTTTTAAGAAATCACAATTGATCATGGTGTATAATTCTTTTTACATTTTGTTGGATTGTTCTGATATTATTTTTGAGGATTTTGTATCTACGTGCATGACAGATATTAATCTGTAGTGTTCCTTTTTTATGCTTTTATTTGTTTTTTCCATGAGGTTAGTGCAGGACTCACAGAATGAGTTAGGAAGTGTCCCTTCTGCCTCTATTTACTGGAAGAGATTATAAAAAATTGGTATAATTTCTTCTCTAAATGTTTGATAAAATTCACTAGTGAAATCATCTACATCTGGTTTCTAGTGCTTTCTTTGTCAGAAGTTTTTAATTAATGACTCTTTTTCATGTAAATACCTATTCAAATTATCTGTCTCCTGGGAGATTTAGTATTTTGTGTCTTTCAAGAAATTGGTCCATTTCACCTAAGTTATCAAAATTGTGGATGCAGATTCATTTACAGTATTCATTTAAAAGTCCAGTATTCATTTATTTTTCTTAAATTGTCCATAGGATCAGTAATGATAACCCCTATTTTATTTCTAATATTGGTAATTTGTGTCTCCTCTCTTTTTTCTTGTTTAGCCTGGCCATAAATTTATCAAATTTTTAATTTTTAAAATTTTTTGCAATTTTATTGAGATATATTCATATACTATTCAATCCAACGAAAGTGTACATTGAATAGGTTTTGGTATAATCATATAATTGTGCATTCATCACCATAATCAATATTAGATCATTTTCATTACCCAAAAATAAACCTTCCCACCCCTTAGCAGTTATATTTCAATCCTTCTACTCATCCCCTGACATACATATCTGCTAATCTAATTCCATCTCTATACCTTTATTTATATTTACATTTTATATAAATGGGGTAAAAAATATGCAATACTTAGTGTATGGCTTCTGTCACTTATGATAATTTTCTCTCTTGTTTTACAATTGATGAAAAATATTAATATATTACTATTCACTACAGTCCATAGTTTGCTTTAGGTGCATTTTAGTTTAGCTATCACCCTTTTATTAACATCTTATAATATTTTAAAATATGCTTGTTCTGAATCATTGAAGAACACTCTATATTTGTACTATTAAAGACACTCATCAACTGCAACAGGCTTCACTATGCTATATAGTCCCATGTTTTATCCTTTAGCTTTATAAGTGACATGCACAACCCTAAACTTTCCCTTTTCAACCACAATCAAACCCCCATATTGGCACTGCTAATTACATTCACTATAATGTGCTATCATCACCTCAATATAATTTCAAGCATATATAATCAACCTTATTACAAGATTGCACACATTAAGCCACTGGTCCCCATTCTCTATCCACATTTTATCTTCTGGCGATCAATCTTCTAGCTATTAACTCCATGACTTTGCTCATTATATTTAGTTCATATTAGTGAGATCATACAATATTTGTCCTTCTATGTCAGGCTTGCTTCACTCACATAAGGTCCTCAAGGTTCTTTCACTCTGTCATGTATATCATGGCTTCACTTTTTTTACAGCTGAATAATATTCGATTGTATGCACATACCACATTTTGTTCCATTCTTCTGTTGGTGGACAACTGGGTTGTTTCATCTTTTAGCAACTGTGAATAATGTTGCTATGAACATCAGTGTGCAAATGCCTGTTCATGTCCCTACTTTCAATTATTCTGAGTATATATCTAGAAGTGCAATTGCTGGATCATATGGCAACTCTACGTTAAATTTCCTGAGGAACTGCCAAACAGTCCTCCACAGAGGTGCACCATTCTACATTCCCACCAACAGTGTATAAGTGTTCCTATTTCTCCACTTCCTCAACACTTGTAGTTTTGTTTTTGTTTTTTTTTTAATAGTGGCCATTCTAATAAGTGTGAAATGATATGTCATTGTAGGTTTGATTTGTATTTCCCTAATAGCTAGTGATGTTGCCCATTTTTCATGTGCTTTTTGACATTTGTATTTCCTCTTTGGAAAAATGTCTATTCATGTCTTTTGCCCATTTTTAATTGGGTTGCTTGTATTTTTATTGTTGAGTTCATCTTCTTTATTTTTCATGGATATTAAACCTGTATCAGATATGTGGTTTCCAAATATTTTCTCCCATTGAGTAGGCTTTTTTCATCTTCTTGACAAAGTCCTTTGAAGTACAAAAGCATTTAAATTTGAGACAGTCACATTTATCTATTTTTTCTTTCATTGCTTGTGCTTTGGATATAAAGTCTAAGAAACCATCTCCTACCACAAGATCTTGAAGATGCTTTTCTACATTTTCTTCTAGGAGTTTTATGGTTCTAGCTTTTATATTTAGGTCCTTGATCCATTTTGAGTTAATTTTTTGTATACAGTGTGAGATAGGCGTCCTCTTTCATTCTTTTGGGTATGGATATATAGTTCGCCCAACATCATTTTTTGAATAGACTGTTCTGTCCCAGTCAAGTGTGCTTGATAGCCTTGTCAAAAATTAATTGACCATAGAGGTGAGGGTTTATTTCTGAACTCTCAATTCCATTCCCTTGATTTATTAGTCTATCTATATGCCAATATTGTCCTATTTTGACCACTGTAGCTTTGTAGTATGCTTTAACATCAGGAAGTGTGAGTCTACCGACTTCCATCAATTTTATTGAGCTTTTCAAAGGACCAGCTCTTTGTGTTGTAATTGCCTCTATTTTCCTTTTTTTTTTTTTTTTTTTTTT
>JAQZBX010031261.1:0-26411 GCA_029593785.1 Cabassous unicinctus | reverse complement strand
AAAAAAAAAAAAAAGAGCTAAAATCGAAGATCTATTTGCACACCTGATAGAATTGGAAAAACAACAAAAACTAAATCTAAAGAAAGAAGAAAGAAGGAAATAACAAAGATTAGAGCAGAATTAAATGAAATGGAGAATAGGAAAGCACTAGAAAAAATAAACAAAACCAAAACTGGTTGTTCAAAAAGATCAATAAAATTGAGAAACCCTTACCCAGACTAATGAAGAAAAAGAGAGAACAGATGCAAATATACAAAATAAGGAATGAACAAGGGGATATCATTACTGACCTCACAGAAATAAAGTGTATCAAAAGAGGATACTCTGAAAAATTATATGCCAACAAAAATGATAATTTAGAGGAAATGGACAAATTTCTAGAAACTCACAAACAGCCTACATTGATGAAAGAAGAAATTCATGAATTCAGCAGTCCAGTTACAAGTAAAGAGGCAGACTCAGTCATCAAACACCTCCCAACTAAGAAGAGCCCAGGACCAGATGGCTTCACAGTTGAATTCTACCAAATTCTGGAAAGAGCTAACACCAATCCAGCTTAAGCTCTTCCAAAAAATAGAAGAAGAAGGAATATTGCTTAACTTATTCTATGATGCCAACATTACACTTATACCAAAGCCAAACAAAGATACTAAAAGAAAGGAAAATTATGGACCAATTTCTCTAACAAACCTAGATGCTAAAATCCTCAACAAAATACTTGCTAATCACATTCAACAACATATCAAAAGAATTATACACTATGACCACGGGTTTCATTCCGTGTATGCAAGGATGGTTCAATACAAGAAAATCAATCAATGTAATACACCACATAAAAAGATTGAAAGAAAAAAGTCACATGATCATCTCTATAGTTGCACAAAAAGCATTCAACAAAATACAGCATCCTTTCCTGATAAAAACACTGCAAAAGATAGGAAGAGATGGAAACTTTCTGAACATGATAAAGGGTATACATGAAAAACCCAAAGCTAACATCATCTTCAATGGTGAAATCCTAAAATCCTTCCCTCAGAGATTGGGAACAAGACAAGGATGCCCACTATCATCACTCGTATTTAACATTGTAATGTCAATCACAATGAAAATACTTACAAACAAAGATGACCCAGCCACAACCACCAGTCAACTACTGTAACTATACAAAGCTGATCTTAGAAGAACTTGCTGGAGCACTGAGGCAAGAAAAAGATATAAAAGGCATCCAAATTTGAAAAGAAGCAGTAAAAATTTCATTATTTGCAGATGACATGATCCTATATGCAGAAAGCCCTGAGAAATATACAGCAAAGCTTCTAGAACTTATAAAGGAGTTCAGTAATGTTGCAGGCTATAAGATGAATGTTCAAAAATCAGTAGCATTTCTGTACACCAATAACAAGCACTCTGAGGATGTAATCAAGAAAAAAATACCATTTACACTAGTATCTAAAAGAATCAAATACCTAGGAATAAATTTAACTAAACATGCAAAGGAATTATATACAGAAAACTACACAACAATGTTAAAGGAAATCAAAGAAGACTTGAATAAATGGAAAAATATTCCCTGTTCATGGATAAGAAGACTAAACCTCATCAAGATATGTATCCTACCGAAACTAATATACAGATTTATTGCAATCCCGATAAAAATCAACACTAATTTTTAAAGAAAATGCAAAAACTAACTATAAAATATATTTGGGGAGGCCAGAGGCTGTGAATCTCCAAAGACATATTGAAAAAGGAAAATGAAGTTTGAGGTATCAGACTACCTGACTTTAAACATACTATAAAGCTACAGTGCTCAAAACTGCATGGTATTGGCACAAGGATAGATATACTGACCAATGGTACCGAATTGAGAGTACTGATATAGAGCCTCGCATACAGACATCTGATATTCGATAAGGCCACCAAGCCCTCTCAGTTGGGAAAGAATGGCCTCTTCAACAAGTGGTGCTTGGGGAACTGGATATCCATATCCAAAAGAATGAGAGAGGAACACCATCTCACACCTTATACAAAAATCAACTCAACATGGATGAAAGATCTAAATATTAGAGCCAAAACCATAAAGACCTTGGAAGATAATTAGGGAAGCATCTACAGAACCTTGTAATAGGAAATGGTTTTATGAACTTCACAACCAAAGCACGAGCTTCAAAAGAAAAAAAGATAAATGGGATCTCCTCAAAATTAGAAACTTCTGCACCTCAAAGGATGTTATCAAGAAAATAATAAGGCAGTCTACTCAATGGGAGAAAATATTTGGCAATCATATATCTGATAGGAGCCTAATATCCTGCATATATAAAGAAATCCTGCACCTCAAAAGTAAAAAGACAAGCAACCCATTTAAAAATGGGCAAGTGACCTGAAAAGACACTTCTCCAAGGAAGAAATACAAATGGCTAAAATTCACATGAATAGATTCTCGACATCACTAGCTATTAGGAAAATGCAAATCAAAACTAAAATGAGATACCACCTTACACCCATTAAAATGGTGGTTATTAAAAAAACAGTAAACTATAAATGTTGGAGGGAATGTGGAGGAATGGGAACCCTCATCCACTGCTGGTGGGATTGTGGAATGGTCCAGCCACTGTGGAGGACAGGTTGGCGGTTCCTCAGAAAACTAGCAATAGGTCTTCTATATGATCCAGTGATTTCACTAGTGGGTATATACAGAGAAGGATTGAAAGCAAAGACACGAACAGATATATGTGCACACCAATGTTCATAGTGGCATTGTTCACTATTGCCAAAAGTTGCAATCAACACCGGTGCCCATCAACAGATGAATGGATAAACAAAATGTGGTATACATACAATGGAATATTACTCAGTTGTAAAAAGGAATAAAGTGCTAACACCGGAATAACTCAGATGAATCTTGAAGACCATATGTTGAGTAAAGGAAGCCAGGCATTGAAGGATGAACAGTACATGACTTCACTAATATGAATTGAGGAAAGTGAGCAGTCTCTGAGAACCATTTTCTTAAAGATAGGTTAACAAGAAAGAGAAAGAGAAGAGAAGGTTGTGAGCCATCCCCCATATGGACATGACCTATGGTAAAGACGTAGAGTATAATTGCGTATTGAAGGATAGGACAGGTGGGTAGTGATATTATTGTGTTGGTGGTGTAGGGTCGACATGTGGGTAAATTAGGAAGGGCGGGTTAGAATACCTAGGATACTGGGGATATAGATGGAAGAGGGATCAGGTGAACACAGGATTTGTCAGTATGAGGTTGAAAGTGCAGGAGGGGAATGCTCTCATGGCAATATAAAAAGGGAGGGTCATTGGTTTAGGGTGTTGGTTGGAGGGGCATTCAGGATGGGGCACAACTGGAGCAGGCTTCTGGGGAGTGTGTGTGTGTTCATCCTGTCATAATGTGTTGTGTCGGTGGGTGGAGACTCACATGGTGAGTGGAAAGGAGATGAACTCGCATCTTTGGAGGACCGATTCACCCAAAAACACACAGGTGGGTGTCTCTTACAAGCAAGGGTGGATCCTAATAGGGGAGGACAAGCAGCTTGCCAAGACCTCTTTTTGTATGTAAATATGAATCTTGTCATCCAATGAGTCAAGACAGGGGGTTGTCATGTGCCCCAGGGGGATGGTGTGGGAGGAAAAGAATAGATGAAACAGGGGGTTTTTAGTGGTCAGGGGAAATGTTTTTCATTATCTTACAGTGATGGACATGTGACATGGTAAATATCATCAAAAATTATTAAATTGTACCATCTAAAATGTAAACTATACTGTAAACCATGGACAATGTTTAGTAGCTATGTTTCACTATCTGTATAATAGTTATAACAATGCTACCATCCACATACAAAAAGGTTTTAATATGGGGTGAGGAAAAGGGGAGGAGGTTGGGTATATGAGAGTCTCTAGTATTCTGTGTGTGATTTTGCTGTGACCTAAAACTTTTTTGAAAATTAAATGAAAATTTGGGAGACACTGGGGAGTGAGAGGGTGAAGGTATCATGGTACAGACTGGACACCCAATAATGCAGTGATAATAGGAAAAATGTCAAAAAATTTTTTAACTTTTCTTGTTTTTTCCCATTTTTTGAATTTCCCAAACCTTTAATTTTATTTCCAGCATTTTTTTTAAAGTTTCCATGTATTTTATCTCTTACAGTTAAACTTATCATTATTATTTCATTTACCTATTAATTGTATTTGGCTATTATATGGACTTCATCTTTAAGGAAGGTTTGGATCACAGAAGTGTTACAATGGGGGTGGGAGAGGATCCTTGATGGGGGGTGTCAGGGATGGAGGTTTCATGGGAGGAAGTTCACCTGAATATACATAAAAGATATATAAATTTGTTCAAATGTCAAGGGATGTGGTATGGTCACAGTGGGTGGAGAATCAATCAATAAATGAGAGAACACTGAATTCCCATGGAGAGCTCTGCCACATTCTCCAATGGAGCAGCAAGAGTCCCCCAAGTGCAGGGGATGTGTCTGGCTAAGGAGGATGGTCCACTGATGGGTTTTTGTTATTGATGACTAGCCTTAGGAGTCTTTGCTTTTGTAATTGAAACTTAGCCTATTGTTATGGAGTGCCTAAGGGTTGCCACCTGAGAGCGTCCTTGTTGCTCAAATGTGGCCTCTTTCTAAGCCAAACTCATCATTTGAATGCACTACCTTCCCCCAAGCATGGGACATGACTCATGGGGATGAGTCTCCCTGGCAATGAGGGATTACTACCAAGTGCCAACTGGCAATATGACTGGAAAAAAACCTTGAATAAAAGGGGAAAAAGGTAAAGACAAATGAGTTCATATGGCTAAGAGATTTCAAAGAGAGTCAGGAGGTCATCCCAGAGGTAACGCTTACGCACACCTCATGAGGATCTCATAGAACACCAAATTGGGTATCAACCCAAACAGAGGGTTTTCCGACGGCTCTGGAGACACCCAGGTCCTATATAAGGGGTGATAGCTCCAGAGATTGATGCATTATCGGTTGGCTATACTTTGGAGTCTGTGCTCCTGAGAGTGACAGAGTTGGACTCAAATAAATCCTCCCTGCACATGGTCCATCAGTCCCTTCTACTCAAATCTATATGCGGTGCTGGAGTTTGTAGGAGTACTTCCAGAGACTATAGCCTTTGGTCTGCCCATGAGCCAGCTGTGCCTGGAATCTTGGTGGAGCTGCAACTCATTCTCTACAGGTCAATGGACTCACCCAAGTCACCTGGTGGTGAGAACGGAGATCCCAAGGAAAGGAGAGAGTCTGCAGCTGCAGGCAGGATAATCCCATCCATGTTATCCATGGGATATAAGGCCCCTCTCACTTGGAAGTGGAGTGGACATCACCAGCCCAGACTCCTCAGGATTGGGGGAAGAACTATGGACTATAGTGGACTTACTGGTATTCTGTTTTACCCATATTGTGATTCAAGCAATGGAAGAAATACAACATTGATGTGGAGCCAGTGGCCACTGGATGCTTTCGGGGCACGGAGAAGGAAAAGCCGTTGTAATACAGGGGCTTTTTCAGGACTTGGGAATTATCCTGAGTGACATTACAATGACAGATATAGGCTATTTTAAATCATCATATAACATGCAGAACTGTGTGGGAGAGAGTGTGGTCTACAATGTGAACTATGGTCCATGCTTAGTGGCAAAGCTCCAGGATGTGTATATCCATTGCAGGTGATGTGCCACACTTATGAAAGATGTTTACGTGGAAGGTTGTGGGAGGTGTGGGAGGTGGGTAACATGGGAATCCATGTAGTTTTTGTGTAACATTTATGTAATCAAAGCATCTTTTAAAATATTTTTTTTAAGAAAAGGTTAAAAAAAATAGTACAAATGCAAGAATGTCCTTCTGTGAACTAGAAGAGATGTACATCATAATTGCAGAGAGGTGGGAATGTGGAGAAGCATTGGAAAAATACAATTAATGTGACCTATGGACTATAGTTAACAGCAATACTGTAATATTCTTGAATCAATGCAAAAGATATACTGTGTTAACAGGGAGGTTATGCGAAAATTATGCCAAATGTACGCTATGGACCACAATTAGTGGTAACAGTGTGATGATATTATCTCATAATCTGGAACAAATGATCTACAACAGTGTGGTGTGTTGGTGAAGGGGGGTTGTATGGAGGATTTCTATGCATGTGCATGATTGTTTTGTAAGTTCACAACTTCTGTAATAAAAAAATATTTTTTAAAACTACAGGAAAAAAAAGCCATAAAACTGTACAACACAGAGAATGAAACTATGCATCTAATGTAATCTATGGACTTGAGTTAATGCAATGCCTCCATACTGGTTCATTTTTTAAATAAAGACACTGCATTAATGCAGAAAGCTAAAAAAAAAAAAAAAGAAGTGATAGAAAGTCTATCACTGTTTTCTTTAAAACATCTGGTGTTTTTTGAAGTAACCAGAGATACACTTTTTCCTATGCAATATAGGCATTAAAAAAAATCAGTCAAGTGTATCAAAGACAATGTGCTGATGGTAACTATGATAACAGTCATTTGGCTTCAAAAATTTGGATGGCATAAAAAGCATAATAACAATTAGTGAAGCAATTTGGGTAATTTGAACAAAATACGTCTTGGATATATTTAGCAATGAGTTAAAACTCTATATGACAAGAAACTATCAAAAGAGTTAGTGAAAGAGATTTGAAGGTGTACAAAGGTTTGATCAGAGACTATTAGCATTTTAGAATTACAAGGCTGTTCTCTCTATAAACAATGTGTAGAGGTCAAATAGCAAAATATGATTGTTTTATGTGCATTTCCCTCCTTCTCTCAGGGAAACATGAATACATTCCACTCCCCCCCTTCCAGCTTGCACAAAAGAAAAAAACACCATCTTTAAAGAAATAACCTAAATATGTACTAGACTATGATTCCCTGAAACGTGTTCATAAAATTTGATTTTCCTTTCCCAGAGCTTACCTAGCATGGGGTCAATGGCAAAGGGAGACAAGATAATTAATTATAGATAAAGGACTAATATGGGTAATAAAAAGAACTTCAAGTGGAAGATATTAAGAAGATTTCTGGATAATAGGACCAAGGAATTGGCATAGAAATAACTGAAGAGGCAACTGATGCCTTTTTGTGCCGCCCAACACTTTTCCACAGAATCATCACATTTGAACTACCCAAATTTAACAGCCCTAAAAATGTGTACGCCTTCCTAAAGAGCGAGTGGGCTTAGCCACCTGGTCATGAGAATGTGATCACTCCTTCACTAAAGTGGAACTGAGGAAAACCAGCTGGGAAATTTCTCTATGAACAGAGAGAATGTGGGCATACCTCCACTCTTTAACTAGTAATTAACATCTCACAGGTAGATATACCTTGTTCATCTGGAAAATAAAGTATCTTGGAAATGAAGATATATTGTAAATTAGATTAAACACTTTGAAGCCTTAGATTTATTTTTGAAGACTATAAAAGGGTTTTGGTTACAATATAACTATCCATTTCCCAATGTATCCATTTATGGGAAAATACATATCTTTAAGAGAAGGAAGAATCTCACAATAATTTTTCAATCCCAAGGACTAGGATAATGCGAAAAAAAAACAAATCTTAATCTGGAACATTCAATTTCTGTGTTGTATCAATTTGGTAGAAAGTAGTCATTAAGATTTTTGAAAAACAATATTGAAAATTCAATTGAAAACAACTTGAGCTTAGAAAACAAGTCAATGAATAAAATGGACAGATAACATTTTTTATTAGCTGACAAAATGTTTTCCTTTTTTTTCAGAATGTGGGGCCAACATTCTATGCTGAACTAGCAATTTATGTTGCCATATATTGAATTTCATGGGATTGTGCCAAAGAGAGCAGCTGAACTAGGGAAGTTACTAGACAGACTGGCCAGGGACCAATGTTTAACTCTCCTCCACTCAAATATAAAAGCAGGTTAATCAGATTTCCTCTCTGGAATTCCAAATGAACTTAACAGGCTGTAGAGATGAGAGAGAAGCTTAGATGATGCATGGAAGTAGAATTTGTGTTTTAGCAACCCATAGCCAAGTGTAAGACATTTTGAGTGATTATGAAGACATAAGAAGAATGAAAAAAACATACAGAGATTTTTAAGTAGGTTAAAATAAAGGAGGATCACATACAAGGTCTGAGAATAACAGAGATGAAAAGAAACTTTTCTCCCCAGCCTCCTAAGCTACTGATGACTCTCTAGTTTCTCCACAAGTCTATCAGGCTCCTTATGATTAACATGGTATTACAAGAATAACATCATACATACTGTTTTTAAATCACTAAATGGGTCTGACTGAAATCCAGTGCCCTTATTCATTACTACTAACACATCCATTGCAATTTTATAATGAAGTAAAGCAATTAAAAATAGCCCACAATTCCTTTATAAGGAGCACATGTGAGATGAACATTTACCAGGAAATCTGTAGAGAATTGTAAAATCAATGATAGAAATACAATACTAATTTACTTGGGATGGAAAGTAAGGTGATAACCTTTAGAAACCCACTCATGTTAATAGGTGACCACCAACTTTAGGGAGATGAATCTAGTCAATCACATGGCCTTAATTTGTCAGTTTTGGGCCATATCTGAATTATAAAGAAAACAGAGAAGTTGCTGCACCTAATATGTAGAGACAACATCCCTCTGCTTTGGTTAGAAGATAGATTTCTATTGACCTTTCTTCCAATTCACTAATCCTGCCATCCTGCCTGGAAGCCAAAACTCAATTTATGTTGAACTCTGAGGAATCTCTAAATGTATGGGAAACATTTGTATACTTTACTTGTGGCTAACCAGGCAGTATAATATCAATTATATACTTTCTTCTTGGGAGGAAAACAACAACAACAACAAAAAGCCAACAACGCTCCTAGATAGGATGTGTTACAATAATGGAAGATTGGGGATGTAATTATATATTCTGGTAACTGGCATCCTGGAAGAAGCATGAGATAAGGACCCCATGGTTCACTATATAGATTTTCACTTAGTCTTTGCATATACAGTTGCATATTTCATCACTGTCCTTCATAGCACAATTTCTCTAAACAACAAAAAAACAGCTCCAAGCTTCTACAGGAAAATCTGGAACAGGTATTTCCTAGCTGTGTGGGAAATGGCCTGGGCAATAAAATAATCTGCCTGTAATTCAATGTGTGTTTCACCTCTACACTCTGTGGAACCTGATGCTCCAAGATTCTAGCATCTCAGAGCTTTTGCAGTGGAATTAGCTTGTGATCCTTTCTATCACTCTGAGGTGGCTGTGACTTTTAACACTCTCCTAAGTGGAGAAACCCACTCCACTCTATATTTTGAAAAATGTGTGAAAATCTTTCACCAACTAGTATTTCCAGTCTGGTTATTTTTGTTGTGGTAGATTAACACAAAATATTCTGTTTGTGCTTATTTTAGTGAATATTTAGAAGGGAGAGAAAATAAATTTGTATAACTTGTTCAACTTCATTAAATGGAAATTCTAAGTTTTAAAAAGTATGCTGTTACTTGTTTTCTTTTTATAAAATGATTTAAAAGAGAAAACAAAAGAAATACATATTATGAGTTGAAATGTGTTCCCTCAGAAGACATATGTGACTGTTGTGAAAATAGGGTCTTTGAAGATGATATTAGTTAAAATGAGGCCAAAATAGATTCCGTGACTACTAATCCAAGGTTACTAATGTCTTTATAAGTAGGGAAATTAACTACAGATATATAGACATGGGAGAGAACACCATGATCACTGAGGTAGATTGAAGCCCAGGTGTTTCCAGTAAACTCTCAGAAGCTGGGAAGAAACATGGAAGGATTGCCTCTTACAGATTCCTGACTTGTTGCTTCCAGCACTATGAAACAATTAATTTCTGTTGTTTGAAGACATCCAATTTCTGGTACTTTGTTACAGAAGTCCTAGGAAATTAAGACAGTACAGGCATAGCTTGTAGATATTGCAGATTCAGTTTCAGACCAGTGCAATAAAGCAGGTATTGCAATAATTTGGTCACATGAATTTTTTGCTTTCCCAGTGCATATAAAAGTTATGTTTACACTATAGTGTAGTCTAATAATTGTGAAATAGAATTATGTTTAAAAAAAACAATGTCCATTCCTTAATTTAAAATACTTTAATGCTACAACATGCTAACCGTTATCTGAGCCTTTAGCAAGTCCTAATTTTTTTTTGGTGGGGAGTCTTGCTTCCATATTAATAGCTGCTAACTTAAGGTGGTGGTGGCTTAAGGTTGGGATAACTGTGGCAATTTCTTAAAATAAGACAACAATGAAGTTTGTTGCATAGATTGACTCATCCTTTCATGAAAGATTTCTCTTTAGCATGAGATATTGTTTGGTAGCATTATACCCACAGTAGAACATCTTTTAAACTGGAGTCAATCCTTTTAAACACTGCTACTGCTTCATCAGCTAAGTTTATGTAATATTCTAAATCTTTTGTTTTAATTTCAACAATTTTCAAAGCATCTTCACTAGGAGTAATTTCTACTCAAGAAACCACTTCCTTTGCTCACCATGAGACACAACTCCTCATCTATTAAAGTTTTATAATGAGATTGAAGCATTTTAGTCACATCTTCAGGTTTCACATTTAATCCTACTTCTCTTACTATTTCCACACTATCTGTAGTTAATTTCACACTGAAGTCTTGAACCCCTCAAAGTCATCCATGAGGGTGGGGATCAATTCTTCCAAATTCCTGTTAATTTTGATATTTTGACCTCCTCCCATAAATCATAAATGTTCTTAAAGACATCTAGAATGGTGAATCCTTTCCAAAAGATTTTCAGTTTACCTTGCCCCAGATCTATCTATGGAATCACTATCTATAGAAGCTACAGCCTTATGAAATGTATTTCTTAAATAATAAGACTTGAAATTTGAAATTATTATTTGATCCATGTGCTACAGAAATGAATGTTTTGTTAGCATGCATGAAAATAACATTCATCTCTGTACATATCCACCAGAGCTCTTAGAAAACCAGGTGCATTATCTATGAGAAGTCATATTTTGACAGGAATTTTTTTTTGAGCATTAGGTCTCAAAAGTGGGCTTAAAATATTTAATAAACCTTGTTGTAAACTTATATGCTATAAAACAGGCTTGACTGTTCCATTTTTGGACACAGACAGAGAGCATAATTTTTAAGGGCCCTAGAAGTTTAGTAAGACAAGTGAGCATTTGCTTCAATTTTAAATCACCAGCTGCATTAGTACCTAATAAGAGTCAGCCTGTCCTTTTAAGCTTCAAAGCCAAGCATTGACTTCTTTTCTCTAGCTATGAAAATCTTTGATGACATTTTCTTCACATATAAGTCTGTTTTCTCTACAATGAATATCTGTCGTTTAGTGTAGCCACCTTCATGAGTTATCTTAGTTTAATCGGCGTTTGCTGCTTCACCTTGCACTATCATGTTATAGAGATGGCTTCTTTCCTTAAATCTCACTATTATTATTCATGTGTTCAATGGATTGTCACATTCAATTTTCCTCAATAATTTTTCCTTTGCAGTCACATTTTGTCTATTTGGTGCAAGAAGCCTAGCTTTCATTCTATCTCAGCTTTTGACAGCCTAACTCACAAAGCTTAATCATTTCTAGCTTTTGATTTAAAGTGAGAAAAGTGCAACTCTTGCTTTCACTTGAGCATTTAGAGGCCACTGTATGATTATTAATTGGCTTTATTTCAATATTTTTGTGTCTCAGGGAACAGGGAAGCCCAAGGAGAGGGAGAGAAAGGAGGGAATGGCCGGTCGTGGAGCTGTCAGAACACACACAACATTTATCAATTAAGTTAACCCTCTTATAAGGGCATGGATTGTGGCATCCCAAAACAATTTCAATAGTAATATCAAAGGTCGCTAAGAACGAATAACCATAAAAGGTTTAAAAATAATGAAAAAGCTTGAATTATTGCAAGAATTACCAAAACGTGGCATAGAGACACAAAGTGAGCTTATGCTGTGGAAAAAGTGCCAATAGATTTGCTCAATGCAGGGTTGCCACATACCTTCAATTTGTAAAAATTGCAATATCTGCACAGGACAATAAAGTGCAGAGCAATAAAATGATATATACCTGCACATAATGTCACCATAAAGATGACCTTAGGTACATAAAAATATAAAGTAACACATACATAATTTTTGAAAATTCAAGCATCACAAAAATATGCAAGACAAAAAAAAATCTGTTTTCCATACTCTCCTAAAAGGATAATCACTATAATAGTTTCTTATGATTTCTTGCATCAAAAAATCCTTATACCGATATATACTTCCTTTTTAAATTGTGCTTATATTGACAGAAAAGAATAATGCTATTACATAATTCCACAGGAGCTCTTACAAATGAATCTACATGAGTCAGATCAGACCTTACTGACACATACACAATGGAGGACATGACAGAAAAGAGCCCTCTACCAGGGAAGTCCAAAACTGGCAATGTGAGAAGATGAGATGATGGTTAACATCCAATGTTTATGATTGAGCATGTAGTCAAATGATTGGGAGGTAGATTAGGACACATTTATGGAGATAATATAAATTGTGACCATCCAGTCTATCCATTTATTTATTAATATTCATTAAAACCCTTTTAAGATATCTTGCCTCCCCAAAATAATATGCAGTCTTGAGGAATTTTTTATTTTTTAAGTTTTGTTTCTTTTTTGAAAAGAAGATGTCCTCATTTCTTTACTGAGTTGGGAAGTATAAGCCAAGTCATTTAAAAAATCATCTCTAGGACAGTGGTGGGCCATATTCCCCAAACTTTCCTATATATATGGTAGTAAGCTACATTCAGTTTTGTAGTAGTAATTCATACTGCCAAAAATGATGTAGATCATCTTTCTCCTTTACCACCCATTCTCTCACTCTTGGTTAGCACTTTAGTTTGTTTGGGATTTTGCCTGATGGGATGACTGAAAACATGATCCTCAAGCATCTGATCTCAAAGCTGCCTTTTTCTTGTTGGGTTATATTTGCTGTGATTGCTCATTTAAAGTGATCATTGGGTGTGCAAACAGTAAGACATGCTTCAGTGAATCCTCTGTGTCCAGGATATAGTTCTCCTTGGCCTACCTCTAACATAGCATCCCTAGCTATTCAGGATAATCAGAATCAAGTGCCCCAGTCAGACCAGTAACTCTTCTTTCTTGCTGTTTCACTGGTTTGAAGGGCACAAAATAATGGTTCCATTTCAATGGAGCCCCAATGATATCCCTATCAGTTATGTTATCTTCTTCATGAACAAGGACTTTACCTTGGTGAAATTGAAGACTCTGAAAGTGGGTTCCTAGGAGTGTCAGCATTAGGATTCACTTCTTCTTCTACCATTAAAATCCATACTGATGGATATCAGGAAAATTGGGACACAGCAACACATATTAGGTAGTGGTTACATGTATATATTGAATCCTGAGAACAACATCCCAACTTCTCACAGAGTTAAATTCTAACTAGTTCCTTAATAGAGACCTTAACAAGCCTTTCCTCTCTTCTCTCAGGATCACTGCATATGAGTGATAAGGTACATGATAAAATCAGTGAATTCATCCATGTAGAAGGCTCCTAGGACTTCATGGGATTTCTCTCCCCCATATGGCATGTGTTTATCTTACTAGGACAATTACCTACTTGCCAATTCCTGGTCACAAGTCCAGTTAGTATGATGCCATTAATACATTCTGAAAAATCTTCAGAAGCTGAAATTCCCTGAAGATAAAATTAAGAAAAAGGAGGAAATAAAACTTCCCTAGAAAAAGACAGTGACTGTATAATTTCGTAGTTTCAATATAAACATGAACTGATTTTGATCCTCTCTATTCATGACAGTAAGAAAAATGCATTCCCCAAGTGGAATTATTTATGGAATCACACTAAATGTCAAAGGCTTAAGGAAAAATGCTGTGATCGGAGCCTCACTATCATTCACCATATGTTTCAGAGACTAGGCAGGTTAATAAGACAGAAATATCATGGATAATGTTGCCTCTGCATTGTTCATTCCTTGGTAATTTCATTAATCTCTGCACTACCTCCCAAGATGAAACATTGCTTCTCATTTATTATCTTTCCTGGGGTAGGTAAAGGAATGCTCCAGGTGCTTCCATTTGGCCATTTATACCAAATGGGCACTTACTCCACAGAACAAGAACCAATAAAGATGTGTTAGCTACTAAATACATTCAGACATGGAGAAATTAACCTGAGTTAGATCCTTGGACCTCTTATTCCTACTGTAAGATGATCTTGGCCTGAACTATATTACCCAAACTCTGTAATGTTCTACTCTAACCAGAAAATCCATAATAGCATTTGGGTCCTTTGCTATCATTGTCAGCTCTGAAGTCATATCTAATAATCCCTTAAGATTATAGACATTCTTCTTTCCCTACTCATAGTTACACAGGTACTATACATCCCTTTATATAATTATCAAATGGATATTTATATATATTTTAGTTGATCTTGCCTCAAGGGACCCAACATCCCACTGAATCATTGGGACTTGGGTCTGAAATATTTAATTCTGCATCTGGGTGAGGGACTAATTTTCCACTGTAGCAAATAACATTAATGCTTTTCTCATCAGGTCTTATTATTATGAAACAAGTCATGCCATATCCTGGTTGGTTGTCCATACATCTTTTTCCTAAAAATACCATGATCCATTTCCATTTTCATAGAACCCTGCAGAAAAAGGCACCTGACTGCACTTTGTTCTTGCTGTCATTGTTATAATTATATCCAATTTGTCACTACAATTTATTAACTGTTGCTATCTCCCATTCTAGAATCAAATAATTCTCATTGATACCAGGGAACAAAGTTCTAGGGAAGCATCTTCATTTATCATTCTCACAAAGTATATAAAAAATATTTGTGCCCCTATCACCAGTGCATCCTTTATTTTATTAAGTGAAAGGAGTGTCTTCTGGAGCTTCTGAGAAAACATAATCAGCTCATGGATTCTCTGTCTTTAGATTCTACATTCTCAATGCTCTTAGCCTTCCACTCCCTTCTGCAATAGTAAATCAAGGAAATTCCTCCATCTTCATTTCACTTTCCAAGGGCTAGTTTAGAAAACAGAATATTTGCCCCCAAAATGTTCAAAATCTAATCCCTGGAATCTGTGAATATATTAGTTTAAAATGCACAGAGGAATTAAGATTACAGATGGAATTAAGGTTGTTAATCAGCTGATCATAAAATAGGGAGATTATCCTGGATTATCCAGGTGGATGCAATGTAATCACAAGAGTCCTTAAACATGGGAGAACAGAAGAGACATTCAGAGGGAGAGGTTACAGTGGAAGAAAAGTCAAAATGGATGCAAATTTTCTGGATCTGAAGGTGGAGGAATGGGGCCATGATTAAAGGGATGTGGGAATCCTCTAGAAGATGGAAAAGCCAAGTAAATGATTCTCACCTACAGCCTCCAGTAAAGAACATATCCCTGCTGATAATTTGATTTTAGCCCAGCAAGACCTGTGTCACACTTCCAACTTAGAGATATGTAAAATTTGTAAAATGTTAATTTGTTACAGGAATATTATGGGTGAGAGGGGTTGTTACAGGAATATTATGGGTGAGAGGGGTTGTCAATGGGAAGTTGGTTTGGGACCAAATCATGGTTGTAATCCCCAAAGGAATTTGTTTTATCCCCGTTCTGAAAATCTCATGTTCCTGGAATAGGGCATAGAAGCAGAAGGGAGAGTAAGATGTGGTTTTAGAATATAGAGATAGTGGATATTTTGGTAACTGGGTACTTTGTTTAACTCATTTTCTCTCCTGATAAAGTCAAACTTTGAAATGTCACTTCTTTCAACAAGAATTTGTTTTTCAAATTTAGAATGGAACATTATCATGGGTTTTACATCCAAGAAGGAAAACTTTTTTCATCTTTTTTGCCTACATGGCATTGGAAGTCACACTATATGCAAGTAAAAATATAAAATGAAAAATGTTGTATATTTAAATATAATATAACAATTTACTTAGTCTGTTGTGCCCCCCCTAGTCCCATCCATACCTCCAATCTGTTAGTTTAAAAGTTGTAAGTTTGCCAAAGCCCAGGTCATGATAGAAGGAAATGATTATCTTAAGCACTCGATTTTTTTTTTTTTACATTAATCCTTGTTCTTTGGGGATTCAAATAGAGGCTTTACATTGTTCATAGTCTCTCAAAACTGATATGTGAACACAAGCCCATTTTTTTCAAGGGGATTATGTAGCCCTTTTCAATAGGTTCTCAGAGGAATCTGCAACATGAAAATGGGCTACAATGTTATGGAGAAAAATTAGCACTGGTAAAATAACACATCTTTTAATAGCTACTGTATTTACGTTAACTCTTCAAACAAGATTGGCCAACTTTAGAATAGCTTTTGATTGGCTAAATTTGTAAAAAGTAAACAAAATTATACATGGAATATTTTGGTGTAGGGGAAACAAAGAATTGCTGAAAGCAAAGCAGTCAAGAGAAGATGGAAAATAGATAATGGTATACTACAGACAGTGAGGTGGCTCCATCTATGCTTAAAAAACTGTTATTTTTTCCTGAGATTACAGTAAGAAGCAGTGTTCCTCCTTAATGACTCTCTTAAACTGGCCTCTACAAATTCAGTTACATGAGACTTCTATCTTTAGGATAATCCCTACATTTCTATACTGTAAAGTCCATTCTCTTTGGGAAGGTTAACAGATTGCTGCAGTTCCTTTAACTCTAAAATGATCAGTTTAAAGAATGATGTAAATCACCTTCTTTGAATTCTGCATACTATTTAACTTAATCCCATGATGCCTCCTATCTGGTCAAGAGATACCCTGGAAAATGAGCTGTCCAGAAAACCAAAAGATATCATAGAATTCAATATCCATTGCCTATGCTTCCTATATCTGGTTGCCCCAAATGTCATGAAATTAATATATAATTCTTTGTTTCAACAAATCTTATCAGGCAGATAAGAAGGAGCATTGTGGAGGAGCACTGTTTAACAAGATGACAAGGGGAAGGAAGTTGGGCAGGGACAAATTTTCAGGAACTCCTCACCAACATATAGGGAATGTTATCACTGAGCTTCTTTATATAGTTTTATACTCTTCATCATTATATGTGCTCTGAACTCTCTCTGAAAAATACTTATTCAAATTGTCTAAACAAATTTCAGAAGTGTTTGTCAGTTTAAATTATATTCTTTAGATGTCATGTTTGGAAACATGTGAAGAGTAATAATTCTATATTGTGATATACAGTATTCTATTTGATGCTGCCAAACAGATATGGAAAACTTGGTATTTTCCAGAAATGATATCAAGATACTCAACTCCATTAATCTTGTTTCTAATTTCTCATCAGGCATAATCTTTTCTACCTCCCACAGTTCTTAGTGATTACTTATCTTGTCCTGCCACCTTACATTAAAGCATCTTTAAACTTTTCTATACTCTTCCATTTCAAGAAACTGTTTGAAACCTTAAGACGTGTAAGGAATGCCTCCTTCTATCTCCATACAACATTGACAATTTTTTTGCATACCAGGTGCTCATGAAATATTTGTTGAGTTCAAAAGATTGATTTGCTCCAAAGCTTATATGTCAATTTATTTATTTCTTATATTAACAGCTAAGCTCTAAAATCATTGATTTGTTCATTTTTTTCTATTCCTTTCTCAGAGGTTATGGATGCAGTAGAGTTATAAAACATATGCAAGTGTATTAGAAGATTATGTGCGATTATTCTGTCATGATACATCCTTGAGTTCATATAGATGGAAATAAACTATCATTTATCTGTTATAAGTCTGTTTAAATTAGGGTCAAGTTTCATCCCTTTTTGATAACAGCCTGTTTATAGAATGTTAAAAAAAAAAGTTCCTCTATATTCCAGGGGGGATATTTTAAGACATAAGTATGTGAGCTACCTGTATTCTAGATAGTAGGATTCCTTAAAGTTTTCCTTCCTTTGCTAGTCAGAAATATCCCTGATTTTGTAAAGTTTAACTTTTGATTTGTCTATTGAAACTGTAAGAATACCAAGTTAAACTCTCCTCATACACAGTAACAAGGGTTTGGAGGTGTACAGAACCTCAAGAAGACCAAAGTTACCAGGAAAAGAAGGAAAAATTCAAATTATGTAAGAATGGAGTTAGAGAACAGACAGAATAAAGAGTAGATCATCTATAAAAGAGGAAAGTGATCATCAAAGAAAACTCCAGACTCACCTCATTACCTGTTTCCCTTCTCCTTATTAGGAGACAAAATTTATTTGTAAAATAATTTATTTGTAAGGTAATATTCAGGTTGGGCAACATGGTGTGGTACAACCTGAGGTTCTATGTTGGGGTCTCCATATATCTCCTACCAAGGAAACAGATATTTATAGCAAGGGGACTGACGATTACTATGTATATATTAATCATTGTATGGGGGGGACTTATATATAAAAATTGTTTCAAACTGAATAAATATTTCATATTTTCAAATTGATTTCACTTGCTTTACTAACTCATGTTAGTTAAAGGTATTACTAAGGTTTCATTTGTGTTAAATTTGTTATAAAAATTCAATAAATATTTGCTTGAATATCTTTTATATGCTAGGCTTTGGATTTATCACTTTAAATAAGGTACATCTTTTAATTCATATAATGATTCCATGATATAGGTACTGAAAGTGATATTTTATAAAAGAGAAATCAGAAACACATGGAAATTAAGCAGCTTATCCTGGTTCAACACTTAGTAAGTTCAATGTTGGAATCATTACCAATGATTGTCTTACTCCATGAGTTATTCCCTTTCCACACATTTTCCTCAAACTAACCTAATTGAAAACCAGGGAGTAATAGAAAACAATCATGATGAAAGACATAGTTGATGGTTAAGGAATGGTATATCAGCTTGGGGAGTTTAGAATTAATTGTAAGTTAATGAGGACAGGGTGTAATTCAGGTGCCCAGAGAATATACAAGTGAAAATAGTTAGTAGGCAATTGGATTTTAATAAGCATAAAATTCAAGTCAGGGTTGCAGAACTAGATCTGGGAATCATTATTTGTAAATGATAGTTGAAAGCATGAGATTGAATGAGATCACCCAAGTTAAATAGGTATAGAGATTGGGGTAGGTGTGCCAACAACAAAATATAGGCTTATACCAACAATTGAAGAACTGGAAGAGATAGAAAAGAATCCTAGAAGGTGCTAAATAAGCAGTTTAGAAGAATGATGAGTAAAATCATGAAAGAAGTGAAACCCAAAATAATACAGTTGCAGAAAAGAGTGTTTTTTGCATTAGGCCACATAAGCACTAGTGTCTAAAACTCATACACTTGTGAACCCTGATTGAAGAGTACAATTAATAGAGAAATTCAAAATGAGGAAAGTTTGCATAAGGCATAGAAAGCAGGAAGGAATTCCACTTTAATTTCTCTAACTCTTCTCAAGTCTTGCTAAACTGTAAGCACTCAATGAGAATAGGTATCATGACTATCTTTTTCTCCAACATATCTACCATAGTAATTATTTGATAAACAACACTTTAGAGAATGTTTTTCATAAGCAATTGTTTAGTAAGTAAATGAATGAATAAAGCAAACATAACCTGATTGAAAAAAGATGAGTGTGTTTTGTAACATATGACAGCTGAGGCAAGTGCAGAAGTGGCCAAATATATGTTGAATGGCATTTGTTTCTATCCCAACAACCCACAGACCCTGAGGTTTAGTTTGTCAAAGCCAGTAACAAGATGACCAAGAATAAACTAATGGGCACTTTGAACCCCATGCAAATGCAGTCCAATCTGGAAGCATGTTTCATTATGGATTTTTGTGACCTAATGTGGGAAGTTCATATCTCCATGCCCCCAGAGGCCTGAGTCCCTACACAATATACCCCACAGAGTTATTTCTACATAACACCCACGATTGGTTCACCTCTTACTCAGAGGTGCTGGCACCCTCTTTCTGATACCACAGAGCAAGTATAGAAATTTTCACCATTGTTAATTAGTTCTTCAATCTCATTTGAGTGTGTAGAAACCAGACATCAATTTCTGTTGCAGCATGCTTTGCTAGGAAAAAAATCCAGGGAGGTCATTTTGGAAATCTTCTTGGTGTGTGTCAGAACCAGTACCTAAAGCATTCACCATCCCCAGATGGTCCCATTAAGAGCTTATTTTCCTTTCCTCTGAAGACTAAGGTTTTTAAATTTGATCCAGTATGCTACTTTTTTCTTTCTGCCCCTTCCTCTTTCCTGCTGTATCCTGGAAACTTTCTTCACATTTCATTGGAGGAATTCACCCAGACCCCATCCAATGATCACTATCCTTTACAATCACACAAAAGAATGAAAAAATAAAAATACTGTTAAAACACAAATTCCATATATCTTAAGATAGTTGTTGAGTGTGTGTGCACTTAGCAAGAGCATGTGCACAAGTAAATATTATAGAATAATGCTAGCCTTATCATATAATTTTATTAATTAGTGTGAGGCAAGAAAAAGAAGAAAAATAATCCCATTATTTAGCTATGAAGTGTTAGGTTTTAAAAAAGGAAGGAAGGAAGGGAAAAAATTGTGAAACTTAATTTTGCTTGTCATCCTATTCATTTTTGCATCCTTTTGAGGCAGTTAAGATGTATCCACAAAAATGTTTAGATATGATACTACCACAAAACAACATATGTCCACCAGAGGCTGAATGCATCCTCCATATTGATTCTACATTGCAAACAAACTCATGGAAAATACCAGACTCTATTTTGGATGTAACTTACCATTTTCAACATTCCATTGATGTTGTCTCGCAATGCTTTTGATTCTCAGTGCTATTAAAACACATCAATAAAAGGGATTCCTAGAGGAGTATTTTTTTATACCAAGTCCTGAGCTCACTTCTATCTGCTGTCATACCAAATTCATGGTCTTAGTGTAGTTCAGACAAAACCAAATATACTTATTCATTTATGATTACAAAGGAAAGTTTTCAGAAAAGGTAATTATAGAATTTCTTGCCCATTTTTTATTTGGTTCTTTGTCTTTTTATTTTTGAGATGAAGGATTTCTTTTTATTTGCTGGATATTAGGCCCTTATTGGATAGATGGTTACCAATATTTTATCCCATTGTGTAGGCTGCCTTTTTACTTTCTTGACAAACTCCTTTGAATTTCAAACATTTCTATTGTTGTGGAGGTCCCATTTATCTATTTTTTCTTTCATTGTTGGTGTTTTGTGTGTAAAGTTTATGAAACTGTTTCCTACTACTATATCCTGTAGATGCTTCCCTATCTTTTTTTCTAGGAGATTTATGGTCTTGGCACTTATATTTAGACTTTTGATCCATTTTGAATTACTTTTTGTATAGGGTGTGAGATGGTGATCCTCTCTCATTCTTTTGTATATGGATATTCAGTTTTCCAAACACCATTTGTTGAAGGGCCATTATTTCCCAGTTTAGAGGGCTTGGTGGCCTTGTTTAATAAAAGTTGACCATATATGCAAGGATCTATATCAAAACTCTCAGTTTTGTTCCATTGGTCAGTATATCTGTCCTTCTGCCAACACCATGCAGTTTTGACCACTATAGATTTGCCATATATTTTAAAGTCAGTTATTTTGCTTCATCTTTTTCAATATGTCTTTAGCTACTCAAGGCCCCTTGATCTTCCAAATAAATTTCATTATTGGCTTTTTCAATTCAGTGAAAAATGCAGTTGTAATTTTTTTTTTGAGATTTGCATTAAATACATAAATCAATTTGAGCAGGACAGACATCTTAATGTTGTTTAGTCTTCCTGTCCATGAACACGGAATATTCTTCCATTTATTTGTGTCTTCTTTGATTTCCTTTAACAATTTTTTGTAGCTTTCTGCATACAATTCCTTTACATCTTTAGTTAAGTTTATTCCTAGGTATTTGTTTACATTTGTTGCTATTGTAAGTGGAATTTTTTTCTTTATTTCCTCCTCAGATTGCTCATTGTTGGTGTCCAGAAATGCTACTGATTTTTGATTGCTGATCTTATATCATGCCACTTTACTAAACTCATCAGCTCTAGATTTGTTGTAGATTCCTCAGGTCTTTCTCTGTCATCTGCAAATAGTGAAATTTTGACATCTTTCTTTCCAATTTGGATACCTTTTACAATCTTTTTTTTTTTTTGCCTAGGTGCTTGAACAAATACTTCTAACACAGTGTTAAATAAGAACAGTGATAGTGGGTATATTTATCTTGTTCCAGATGTTAAAGGGAAAAGTTTTAGCATTTCGCAAGGAATATGTTAGCTGTGGGTTTTCAAATATACCCTTTATCATGTTAAGAAAGTTTAATTCTAGTCCTTTCTTTTGAAGTGTTTTTATCAAGCAAGTGTGCTGTATGTGTTGAATGATTATTCTGTATCAATAGAAGTGATCATGTGATTTTTTACTTTTGATCTGTTAATGTAATGCATTACATTGATTGATATTCTTATTTTGAACCATCCTTGCATATCAGGGATGCAACCCACTGGGTCATGCCATGTAATTCTTTTTATATGTTTTTGAATATGATTAGCAATTATTTCATTGAAGATTTGAACATCCAGGTTCATTAGAGAGACTGGTCTATTGTTTACCTTGCTTATGGCATCTTTATGTGGCTTTGGTATTAGGGTGATATTGGCATAATAGAATGAGTTAGGCAATGCTCCCTCTACTTCTATTTTTTGGAAGAGTTTAAGCAGGACTGGTGTTAGTTCTTTCTGGAATGATTGGTAGAATTCACCTGTGAAACCATCTGTTCCTGGGCTCTCCTCAGTTGGGAGGTTTTTGATGACTAATTCAAACTCGTTAATTTTGATTGGTCTATTGACTTCATCAATTTCTTCTTTCATAAATATAGGCTGCTTGTGTGTTTCTAGAAATTTCTAGATTTCATTTAAGTTGTCCATCTTGTTGGCATACAGTTTTCAAAGTTTTCTGTCATGATACCGTGTATTTCTGTTGGATCAGTGGTTGTATCCCTTTCCTGGTATCTTATTTTATGTATTTGCATCTTTTCTCATTTTTTTCCCTTAGTCTAGCTAAGGGTTTGTCAATTTTATTAATCTTCTCAAAGAATGAGTTTTTGGTTTTGTTTATTTTTTCTAATGCTTTCTTATTTTCAGTTTAATTTAGCTATTCTCTAATTCTTGTTATTTCCTTCATTCTAATTCCTTTGATATTTATTTGTTGTTCTTTTTCTAATTCCTCCTGGTGTGAAATAAGGTTATTTATTTTAGCTCATTCTTCTTTTTAAGTATAGGCATTTATGGCTATAAATGTACTTCTCAGCAATGCTTGTGTTGCATCCAATAGGTTTTGATATGTTGTGTTGTCATTTTCATTTGTTTCAAGGTAGTTACTGATTACTTTGGCCATTTCTTCCTTAACCCACTGATTACCTAAGAGTGTGTTGCTTAACTTTCAAATTTTGTGCCTAATCTGGTTCTCTGCCCATTACTGATATCCAGCTTTATTCCATTATGGTCAAAGAAATTTATTTGTATAATTTCAATCTTTCTGAAATTGTTGAGAGTTGTTCTGTGGCCTAGCATGTGGTCTATCCTGGAGAATGATCCATGTTTGTTCAAGAAGAATGTATGTCCTGCTGTATTTGGATATAATATTCTGTATATATCTATTAGGTCTAGATTCTTTAATGTATTATTCATGGTCTCAAGTTCTTACTGATTCTTTGTCAAGATGTTCTGTCTAATGGTGATAATGATGTGTTAAAGTCCCCCACTATAATTGTAGAGGCATCTATTTCTCCACTTAGCTTGTCCAATGTTTACTTCATGTATTTGAGGTGCCCTATTAGGTGCATAAATGTTTATAAATATTTTTCTTAATAGATTAACCCTTTTATTAATATATTGTGCTTCTCTGTGTTTCTTACAGTAGTTTTGCATTTAAAGTCTATTTTGTTTGATATTATTATAGCTACTCACACCCATTTTTAGTACTTATTTGCATGTAAAATCATTTTCCAACCATTCACTTGCAACTTTCTTGCATCCCTGGGTCTAAAATGAGTTTTCTTCGATGTGACTTTTCTGTATCCTAAAGCTTCTTTGAATATAAAATGAAAAAAAAAAAATAAGACACTAGGAGAATATATGGAAGAAAATGTCATTGTACTTAGATCACAACAGATATTACAGTGATGAAAGACAAAACGTCTAAATATTTTTATTACTTCAATTTTTTAGGGTTTTTTTTGTCTTTTATTGGTTATTTTTTTAAATTTTTACTTCATTTCCTTTTTAATATTATTTGGCTCTTTGGTTGGCTTAATTTTTGTGGTGGTTTTGGATCACAGAAAGATCACAACAGTGGCAGGGGAGATCACTGGTGCAGGGTGTCAGTGATGGGGGGATGCAATGGAAGAGGTTTGCCTGGGTCATGACTCTATGACAGATGAATATGTTCAATTGCCCATGGAGCATTGTCTCGGTGGGTGGAGATACACACAACTGAAAGAATATTGAATTACCATCCTTGGGAGTGCTGCTGCATTCTCTAATAAGACAGCAAGAATTCTCTGAGTGCAAGGGCAGTGCCTAGTGAAAGAATCTGAACCTTACACTAGGTTTTTGATATTGATGATTGTACTTATGAACATTGTCTTGTGAAATTGAAACTTTGCCTAGTATTACATATTGCCTAAGAGTTACCTCCGGAAAGCCTCTTGGTTTTTCAAATATGGACTCTCTCTAAGCCAAACTCAGCATATAAATGCACTACATTCCCCCTGCATGAGACATAACTCTGGGGGATGAACCTCCCTGGCACAGCAAGATTATTACCAAGCATCAACTACCAATGCATCTGGAAAAAGATCTTGACTGAAAGGAGGAGACGGTAGATACAAATTAGTTTTTGTGGCTAAGCAATTTCAAAGTTAGTTGGCAGTTCATTCCAGAGGTTATGCTTATGTAAGTCTCAGCAGGATTGCTTCATTGCCACATTAAAAACAGGGCTTCTGAGGGCTCTAGAGACATCCAGAAACTATAAGCAGGGCAGACGGCTCAGGAATTCAACACCCTGTCAGTGAGCCTTACTTTGGAATTTATGCTCCACAGTGTACCAGTTTGTCTTATTTATAGGTTCTCTACACATGGCTCTTCTGCCTCTTTTATTTGAACCTATAGTTAACACTACACTTGTTAAATATATGTCTCAGAGGCTTAAATCTTTGGTCCATTAATGTGCCAGTTGAGGCCTGAATTACAGCAGATTTTCAACACTTAATCTCCAATATATTTGCCTTGCCAAGGACAATTAAAACAAAAATGATGATGGACAACACACATCCCATGAGAAGAGAGAATGTCTGCAACTGCAAGCAAGATAATTTCACTCATCTGCCCAATGGGATCTAAGCTCCCTCTCAATTAGAAGCAAAATGGACATCATCATCCTAAAATCTTCAAGATTGGAGAATAAACAATAGACTAAAATGCACATTATTATTCTACTATAGACTTATTACTTTTCTAGCAATGGAAGAGCTCTCATCATTGATATAAAGGCAGTATCCACTAGAGATTCTGAGAGATTGGAGATGGAAGAATAGCTGCAATTTGGGGCATTTTCAGGACATTGGAGTTGTCCTGTATGACATTGTTGTGATGGATACAGTCTATCATATATTTTGTCATAACCTACAAAATTGTGTGGGACAGAGTGTAAACTACAATGTAAACTGTAGTCCATGGTTAGTAGCAATGCTTCAATATGTGTTTATCAATTGTAAAAAATATACTACATTAATGAAGGATGTTGTTAATGTGGCAAAGTGTGGGAGGGGGAGGGAGTAGGGCATGTAGGAATCACTTCTATATTTTATATAACATTTATGTAACCTAAATTGTATTTAAAATAAAATAAATTTAAAAAAAATAATTGAGTTTCTTGTGGGCAGCATATAAGTGGGTCATATGTCCTTATCCATTTTGCCTATCTTTGTCTTTTGATTGCAGAGTTTAATCCAGTAACATTCATTGTTATTACTGTTAAGGCATTACTTATAATACTATTCATTTTAGGTTTATATATGTCATATGGTGTACTTGTTTCTCTTTTTATCTTTTTAGTCATTCTTAACAATAATCTTCCTTCTTACACTTTCCTCCAACTCTCTCTCTCCTGTTTATTTCCTTTCAACCTGCAGAACTCCCTTTAGTATTTTTTCAAGGACAATTTTCTTGTTTAAAATTTATTTCTCTTAGTTTCTGTTTCTCTGTGAATATTTTGATCTCTCCCTCATTTTTGAAAACCAGCTTTTCTCAATACAAAATTCTTGGCAGAGTTTTTTTTTTTTTTTTTTTTTTTT
>JAQZBX010031260.1:0-26446 GCA_029593785.1 Cabassous unicinctus | reverse complement strand
CTGCTCTTTGCTTGAGTTTGCTCCTAAGAAGGAGCGTTCACACCCATCTCCTGACAAAGCGTCTGTCCTACGGCTGGGGAGAGAAGATCTGGGCTGCAAACCTGGGGGCTGGCCCCGAGCTGGCCCTCTTACTGCTCTTTGCTTGAGTTTGCTCCTAAGAAGGAGCGTTCACACCCATCTCCTGACAAAGCGTCTGTCCGTCTGTCCGGTGATTTACTCTGTTCCAAGCAGTAACACTTGTGATAAAAGAGCAAGGCGCGGCTAAGTAGTGAGACACAGCTCATTCCACTCCTGAGGTGGAAAGCTACCCCTCTGCAGGGGATCCCGAGCAAGCGTGAATGGACTCAGACCTCCAGCTGGAAAAGAGCCTGGAAATCTATAAGGAGCCGCGTCCATTCTCTAGCACCGCACGTGGAGACCCGAAAGCACGCGCGGAGAACCACGGAGAGCCCTGTGTGCTGGGCGCAGAGCCAGCCCTTCATTCCTTTCTATGGAAACGGGGCACGTGCGACCTGAAACTCCGACCTGGGCATCATCAGGCCCACTTTACAGGTGAGGAAACTGAGGCTCTGGGTGGCGAAGCACCTCACTCAAGATGCCCCCGCCCAGTGGCAGAGCCAGGACTGAAGCTCAGCCCTATGAGACCCCACGTCCTGCTCCGAGCACCCTCCCGCTGCCTTCACAGGACCCAGGAGGACGTGGCGTGATCCCGAAGCTTTTACCATCCGAGAGAGCTTCTTCCCAAGGACCCAGACCCGTGGCGGTCAGCAACGCAGTCAAAACCCACATGCAACTGAGAGACGGGCTCCTGGTCCCAGCCTGAGGCACAGAGGCCAGACGTCCTGCTGCTGGGTGTGCCTTTTGCTGGTGAAAAGTGAGTTTCCTGAGCACTTTTGAAATACTGGCCCCAGTCTCCCGACCACCTCCCGGGCACACAGCTGGGAATGCATGGAATGTACCCGTCAGTGACCAACGCATCGCACAAGTACGGGTGCACACACAGCATGTGCGAGCAAGTCCGCTAAGCCAGACCCGGGTAGAGCCAAGTGCCCCCCTCTGTGAGCCACCGCGTGGGGCCACCGGGGAAGCTTTCCGGGGCCCATCACGCGGCCTCAGCTGCCCTGCTCTCCCTGGGCTCCCAGACGAGAGCTGGCATGGGCTGAATGTCCCCTGTGCCAGCCCTGCTGGTCCCCCCAGCAACCCGAGGAGGGTCCTAGGATTAGGCCCAAACTCAGAGGACGCAGATTCAAACGGCCCATCCAAGCTCCCCCGGGCCCCAAGGGGAGGGAGCAGGCCCCGGGGCACCTGGCTGCACGGCCAGGGGATTGAGAAGCCCCAGGACTGGACGCAGAGGGAGTGCTCCCCTCTGTCCCGTGGGGCCGTGGGGTGGGAAGAGAGGCCCATCCAGGCAGGACATCTGGGGCAAATGTTTCTTCTAGGCTCTCGGGCACAGCGGGAGACCCGGGGGGCTGCAAGCCTCGCAGCCTCCATCTCGTCCTTACGAAGCTGGGAAAACGAACCAGAAGATGTGGGTCAAAGGCCCGTGGCCTCGGGAGAACCTCCAAACAGCGACTTCCCCTGCCAGGGGCTCCCGATATTATCTTCACAGCGGGAAGCCGGGGCTTCCCAAGCGCCCTGTGCCCTGTTAATTGAATAAATATTCATTTGTTCTGAGTACCCGGGTACAGTGGTTTCCATGGATACCCAGCCCTAATGGCTTGGCTGGATGAGGGCACGGGTTTTCCAAAGCCGGCACGAATGCCACGGCGATGTGAAACATCCTGGTCCCACGGGGCCTGTCCCTTCCCACTTCTCTTTGGAAAACATCAGAAATGGCCGAGACCCGAAGTGGAGACACATGGAAATCTGGCCTCCGCGCGCGGCTTGAGTGATGTCTGTGGAAAACCCAAGGCACGCTGAGCCCTCAGGGCCTGAGTCCCGCGTTCCTCCCGGGTGCCGTCCCCCGGCCCTCTCCCTCCTTCCATTTGTGGACTCCACCGTGTGCTAAGTACGCTGTGCACTGGGGGTGGGTGGGAGCACAGGGCCGGGGCCTTCAGAGACCACTGCCCCGCGCCCTTGGAGCCCTGCGACTTCTGTGTGTGGATGCCACCTGTGCGTGTGCGGCCACACCTGTGCATCTGTGGACACACCTGTACGTGTGTAGACACACCTGTGCATCTGTGGACCACACTGTGCAGCTGTGGACACACCTGTGCATCTGTGGACACACCTATACGTGTGTAGACACACCTGTGCATCTGTGGACAACACTGTGCAGCTGTGGACACACCTGTGCATCTGTGGACACACCTATACGTGTGTAGACACACCTGTGCATCTGTGGACAACACTGTGCAGCTGTGGACACACCTGGGCATGTGTGGACATACCTGTATGTGTGTGGACAGACCTGCATGTGTGTAGACACACCTGTGCATCTGTGGACCACACTGTGCAGCTGTGGACACACCTGGGCATGTGTGGACATACCTGTATGTGTGTGGACAGACCTGCATGTGTGTAGACACACCTGTGCATCTGTGGACCACACTGTGCAGCTGTGGACACACCTGGGCATGTGTGGACACACCTGTGTGTGTATGGACACACCTGGGCATCTGTGGACCACACTGTGCAGCTGTGGACCACACTGTGCAGCTGTGGACATACCTGTGCATCTGTGGACACACCTGTGTGTGTGTGGACACACCCGTATGTGTGTGGACACACCTGGGTATGTGTGGACCACACTGTGCAGCTGTGGACACACCTGTGCATGTGTGGATGCCACCTGTCCACCAGGCACTGCTCAAGGGGTCACTGCAGCAGGCCATGGTTTTTTCACCTTTCTCCCAGAGCTGCCCTCGCATCCCATCCTGTCTGGTCTCTGCCTCTGTTGGGGCCCCCCAGCCAACACCCAGAACTTGCCCTATGGATTTGAGGTGTAGGAAAAGTCACCACAAACACAGACGGTCAGAGGTGGGCCACTGGCCATCGCTTTGGCTTTTCCCATGGCCCTCCAGAGCGGGGCAGGGGCCTGTGCAGGGAGCCCAGCCGAGGGGCAGTGGCCAAGGACTCTGCAGAGAGTGGAGCGCCCTGCTGGGCCGGCGCCGAGGACGGCGCCTGCAGCCCACCTCATGCAGCAGCGAGACCCTCCCAGGCTCCTGGCCATTCTCACGACGTGCAAGTGTATTTGCTGTTGGCGTTTACAGCAACTTGAGGCCAAGGCCCCCGCATGCTCCGCGGGTGGACTGGTCACTCAGAAACAGTCACCAGAGAAGGTTCCGGGGCACAATTGATAAATTCACCGAAGCGACAACTAGGAGCTGTTTGTGGTGGTCTTGGCATCGGAGCTGGGGTGTTACCGCCTTCCCTGTGGGTTGGGGATGTACCGCCTTGCTCTCAGGTGAGCCCTGCAGGGCCTGGGGCCGAGCCGGGGCCAAAGCCAGGTGTCCTGTGTCTCCGCTAAACCTGGAGGGGCCCTTGGCGGCCAGATGTGATGGTCATTGGGGCAGGTGGTGCTAAACGGGCTCTCGAACCCCAGGCTGGTGATGGTCAGCGCACGGGAAGCCGGTGGCACTCTGGGAGCCAAGGTCAGTTGGGAGGTGCAGAGGGCAGAAGGTTGAGGGGAGGTGGGTGGGGGGCAGAGGGAGGAGCCGGCAGCAGGGCTGGGGCCTGGAGAGAACCAGAGCTGGAGCCAAAGCTGCCCCTGCAGAGAGGGTGTGGCTGCAGCCCCACCGTGGCCACAGCCTGGCAGGGAGAGACCGTGCAGATAGATACCTGACTCCTCTACCCGCACCTCCACTCTCTGACACAGCTGGAGGCCAGCCCCCCGGTCCATGAGGCCACCCCTGGGACAGAGTAGAGCAGGGGGGACAGCCGGGGGCACCAGCAGGAGGATGGAGCATCTCTGGAGCTGACCTTGGCCCCCGGGTGTGAGGAGAGCATCAGGCCGCGCAGGGCCAGGCGCTGGGACCCTACCACTGTCAGTGGAGAGGGTCCAGAAGAGAAGGCGCGTGAATGGGAGGATGAGCAGAGCCAGCACGGGCTCCTCGCGACCCAGTACAGACACAGGCCCGTCCCCTCCGCTGGGACCCTGAGGCCGGCCCGCCGGGCACGGAGAGCCCACGGCATCCTTGGGCCGGGACTGGGCCTGGGGGCACCTGAATCAGAAGGGACACGTGGCCCAGGCCATGCACAGCCCCGAATGCCCGCCTCCCGCACTCACCCACACGGGGTGGGGCAGCAGCCATCAGACTGGACTGCAGCAACCCCTCTCCCCTCCCCTCATTCATTCATTCACACACTCACTGGCGCAGCTGTCCTTTGCTGATCATTCTGCCATGAGCTGGGCCCCCGCGCACCCGAGCAGCCGGGGTGCACGGGCTGGGGCCCGTAGTGGGGGCTCAGCGGCCCTCAGGCATTGGGAGGGCTTCCCAGAGGAGGTGGCCAAGCTGACCTTGAGGGCTGTGGAAGATGAGCCAGGCAAGGTCATGGGGGAAGGCACAGATGTTAGGGAAGAGCAGAGAGGGTGGTGCTCCTGGAAAGAGGGCGTGAGGCCGAGGGGTGAGAGAGGCAGTTTGGCGGCTTAAGCTCGATGGGTCCCAGAATACCACGTCCTTAGAGCTAACCCACTACACGTGAGCCTATCGTGGGTGGGACCTTCTGGTGCGGTCACTTCAGTAGGCGTGGCCCAGGGTGGGTCTCAATCCTCTTACTGGCGTCCTTTAGAAACGGGACGAGTAAGGAGAGAGAGACAGAGGAAAGCCCCAGGAGCAGAGAGAAAGCCGCAGGAGCCAGAAGCTGAGAGCAACAAGACCTGCAGAGAAGGGAGAGGCCGGCAGGTGCGCCATGCGCCTCGCCACGTGACAGAGGAGTCAGGATCGCTGGCAGCTGGTCTTCGGGGGAAAAACACCACCTGATGTTGCCTGCAGGTTAACAAACCTTCGTTGTGAAAGCCAGCCCATTTCTGGGGTTTTGCCTTTCGGCAGCCTTTGCAAACTAAAACAGGAGGCAAGACAGAAGGTCCCCAAACCCCACGGACAGGTGAATCCCACACCCAGGGTGGATTCCTCCTGTGGGTGGGGTCAGAGTTCTTCTGGAAAGTTCCCTCCAGAAAGTGAGGGGCAGGGGCAGGGGGACAGCCTGGAGGCGAGGCCCCAGGGCAGGTGGCAGCCCTGGTCTGGGCTGGGAACAGCTCCCGCGGGTGGCAGAGGAAGGGGGGGCGAGAAGCACTGCAGAGGCCAGGTCAATGGCCAGGCCCGACCGGGGGAGCGGGAGAGGGGGAGGCTAGGAAGATGCCCAAGTGCACGGCTCGGGGGACACGGCATTCTCTGTGCCAGCCCAGGCTTCCTGCGGGGGCCCAGGCCATGGGCTGTTAGGTGCCGTCCCCTCCTGGATGCCAGCTCACCTTGCAACCACAGGGAGGGACGAGGCTTTACATTTCCAAGATGCGACCAGATCTCACTCCCAACCACCGAGTCGCCGCCTACCGGCCGGCCCCCTGCCTGCTGGCTGCAGGGGCCAGCGCTGCCAGACTCTCAGGCCGCCCGTGTCCCTCCTGTTTCGTGGAGCCACTCTGAAATCGGGAAGTCCGCCTTCTTGGGCATGGAAAGGAGCTATCTGCTTCCTCACGGGATTCATATATTTTTTCCCCACTGTAATTGAAACAATATCTGGAGTGAGGCATCTAATTACTGCACTCTTTCCTAGAAATTGAACGATAACATGTCCTGTCGATACAAACCTTTTGTTAGAGTCAAACATGGTTTCCCAGGGCAATTCCGATGAACACTGAGGTGGAAAGTGCTTTGGTTTTAAAATAGTTCCTCTGAGCATAATGCCCAGCCAGGTGCTCTCTACTTAAGCTTTTGTTCCGGCTCCATTTTCCAAAGTGTCTGTACTCCCATGTTCCTGCACAACAACAGCTCGTAATTCCAGCTCACCTGAAGAGGATTTTACCTAATTAGAATTTTCAGGCTGGGAGGCCCTTTAGAGAAAATCAGAGCCAGCCCACTCATTGTCCACAGGTCTAAAGGGAGGGTCAGGGCTCTGCCGGGAGCCAAAGGCCACAGGGCACCTCATCGGGGGCTGATGGCAGTGCAGGGGCCAGCAGCTCAGCGGGCCAGGGGCAAACCCCAGCTCTGCCGTAGCCCCTTCCCTACCACACCCCTGCCCCTGACCTTAACCTTAACCACAAAGCTGACCCAGTCCTAACCCTGGCCTGAACCCCAACTCTAGCAAAACCTGACCCTAATCCTAACCCTAACCCGAACCTCAATCCTGTCCCAACACGGACCCTAACACAGAACCCTAAACCTTACTGTATCCCTAAACCTAAACTCCAACCCCATATAGATGCTAAATGCCAACACCAACCTTGACCCTAATCTTAACCTTAAAATTACCCCAACCATAAACCCATCTTAGCGTTGGCCCCAACAACCAGACACTCACCTTGCAACCCTAACTCTACTCCAACCTGAACCCTAAATCCAACTGAAATCCCAACAGTAACTCCAACCCTAAACCCTAACTCCATACTAACCCTAAACCCCCAAAGCCCAGTCCTAAACCCAATCCTGACTCCAGCCCCAACCCCAGCCCTGTCCCCAACCCCAACACTAACCACTTGCAAACCAGGGAAGCCAACCATATGAATAAGGAGCTTTGAACTTTCTAGAGTGCCCTCACATCCCCATCTTTTTAGGCTCAAGAGGAGTGGCAGACACACAGTGGGTGCTCAATAAAAATTTGTCAGACTAACGGAGTGAACGCCTACATCCATCAGCGACTGTTCACGTGGGCGCCGGCTCGTGGCGCTCCTTTATGGAGCCTTGTCCTGGCCCAAGCACACCCGGTTCGCCCCATTCAGTGGGCGAGGACGTGGAAGTCTGAGAAGGGAGATGACCACGGGGCTGCAGCTGTGGGGCCGGGAGAGAACAGGGGCCTTCTGCCCTGTGGGTGCCGCCTGCGGGGGATTGAGTCATGACCACAAAAAGACACGGTCTCCATCGCAATCCGTGTTCCTGTGGGTGTGACCCCACTGTAAAAGCGACCTTTTGCAGATGTCGTTTTTAGTTAAAATGTGGCCAAATCGAATCATGCTGAGTCTTAATCCGGATTACTGGAGGCCTATGGAGGGAAGAAACCAGAAGCCGTTAGAGGGAGGAAGCCCCAGGGGAGGAGACAGGAGCTCCAAGTGAGTGGAAGCTGGAAGAGCAGACGCAGAAGAGAGAGACGGCCACGTGCGGGGGGCGGAGACGCCGAGGGACCCCAGGACTGCGACGAGCCAGCCCCAGCACGCCGTGGACAGAGGAAGCACGGCCTCGCCGACACCGGGGTGTTGGACTTACTGGCCTCCCAAACCCTGAGCAAATCAGTTGCTGTTTCGGCCAGCCCTGCGTGTGGTTTTGGCAGACCAAGCCATCGCCCCACGCCTGGTCCAGCCCACTTTCTGTGGGTGACCCAGGCTCCCTCTGTGCTGTGCTTGGCTTGGCTTGTCCATCTGGCCGTCTTGCCCTGGCAGGAGCCACCAAGGGCCCTCTCTGTGCCACTGCGCTCCAGCGACACACTGCAGGGCCTCCGAAAGCCCCAGCCCAGGGGCATGGACTGCCAGTTGACCACGTTTTTGCTTTTCTAAATCTGCGGTCATCAGTAAACAATTAGGGTGCCTCACATAAACATCCAGATTCTCCCAGCAGGAAAGAGCCACCCCCTCTGCTGGGGCTCCCCGGGTCCCACAGCCCAGCCCTGCCTTCCTCTGGCCCGGATGCCGTGGACACTGGGGTGGGGGGCCCAGCGGTTCTCAGCTGGGGCGCTTTTGCCTCTCAGGACACACTTGGCAAGGTCCAGAGACTTCTTGTCACAATCGAGGGGGGCGGTGCTCCTGGCAGCTGGTGGGAAGAGAGCAGGAGTGCAGCCAAACACCCTGCGGTGCCCAGGGCGGCCCCTCGACAGCTGTCCGGTCAAAACGTCCACAGAGCCGAGGTCGAGAAACCCTCAACACACGGCTCCCGCCATGCGGCTGCCCCGTTCAAGACTACACTTCCCAGCCTCCCTTGCCGTAGGTGTGGCCATGTGACCCAGTTCTGGCCAATGGGATGTGAGCGTAAGGGCCTCGTGTGACTTCCGGGGACGATGCTGTCTGATTGGAGGACTGCACCGTCCCTGCCCCTCTGAGGGATGGGGACCAGAGCACCGTGACAGCCCTCAGCATGGGAGGCGCATGTCGGGGATGGCCAAGGAAAAAGCGGCCAGGGGTCCCCGGACCAGCCTGTCGAGACTTTCGGGTGGGAGAAAAATCAGCTTCTGTCTTGTTGAAGCCTCTGGATTTGGGGATCTTCTTGTTACAGCATCTTCCCCTACACCCTAACTTATTCACCATCCCAAATCTCAGTCCAGTCCATTCTCGATCATGACCATTTCTGGCTTAAGCTAGGGCCTTTCTGGGAAGGGAAAAACTGAGAGGAAAACATAGCGGATCTCATGACTTTGGGCCCAAGATGCCCAGGTTCCCACACAAACATTCCAGGGTTCCGGGCAGAGACGGCGACCGCCCCGCCGGCCTCCCACCCACCAGAAATACTTCAGAACCAGGATCAACACAGGAAGCTGGAGGAAGTGGCAAAGGGTCAGGGCCGCCGCGTGCATTCTCAGGTTATTTTCCCCTACGTGATAAGAACTCTTCTGCGTTTTCCTATTTAAAAATAAAAAAGCGTAACAACGAAAAAAAGCTGTGCATCCCCTCTGAAGCACATGTCCGCTGCGGTCGGATGCAGAAGTCACGGGCGTGAAATTGCTTTCATTCAGTTCACCCGCCCCGCCAGGCGTGTTTTCTGGATTCCACATGGGGCAACTATGCTAACTGCCGACGGGATGCCAAAGCGGCCTGGGGACGGCGAGGCTGACCGTGTAACGCACACGCCGCTGCCACCCACGTCACAAGCGCCACACATGGGCCCCGCCTGGCCGGCATGGGTCCAGCCTGCACTGTCCACTGGGGAGGCAGTGGCCTTGGCTTCCATGGGGACAGAATCTGTGTCACTCCGTGTCATCTTCAGAGCCTGCAGAGAATTGACTCTTGGTGAACAAAAGGTGGGAAAGCAGAGTGGAAACACACGGTGTAGGCGACCCCCTGGGCTTGGTCACTGGACTGCAAACCACAGGAAAGATGCCTCGTGGCAGGACTCCTTCAGTCATTCCTTCATTCATTCACCGGGCGGGGTGCTGGGACCGGGGGCTGATTAGCACGGGGGTGCCCGTCCCGAACGAGCTCACAGGCAATTGAGGAACACTTGGAAATAGCAGCCCCACCAGTGGGACAAGTGGGGTTAGCTGTGGGGTCCCCAGGGAGACCGCTTTGGGGAGAGAAGCCCCAGCACCAAGCCAGGGTCCCCAGGTGGTCAGCAAGAGTCCCTCCACCCTCTCTTTGCTAAGGTGGGAGAGGCCGCGAGGCGCCCGGGGTGGGGGCCTGAGTCCTGGCCCCAGGCCTGCCGGTGACGTGCTCCCAGCTTTCTCATCTGCAGTGGGGGGCACTAAGACAGCCCGGGCCTCCGGGCGTGCGGGGGCAACATCAAACGCCAGGCTTTCAAAACTCTCTTGACCATCCTGACATCTCCCCGGGGGTCTCCAGAGGAGCAAGGCCTGCATGGGGGTGGCCTGGGGGCCTGACCTAGGACAGGCCCCTGTGCGAGGTGGGAAGGCCCAAGCAGAGGCTGCGCCAACTCCAGGGTCACAGTCTCGTGGCAGGAGCAGGCTGGCGGGGTGGGGGGCCGCTGCAGGGAAGTGGCCTTGCTGGGCCGAGGAAGTCTCCCGCCCGGCTGTCTGGAGGCCCCTCTTGCTGCTCCCAGGCAGCCTCGGCACCTTTCCTTCTTGGCAGCTGGAATACAGACCAGCTCCTCTGCGGGCCTGGGGCACCTCCAGAGCAGGCATGAGGCCGGCTCACCTGCATGGAGCACCAGGACCTTGTCCTCAATGTCCCCAGAGGAGCGGGGTGCCCAGAACACTGTGCACCCTGCCGGCTGGGGCGTGCAAGCAGAGGTGGGGGTCAGCCTGGAGGGGGGTCGCCAAGGGTCTCCACTAGGTGGGGAGCGGATGATATGATAGCAGCAATAATTCCAGGTATATGAACAAGATCAACTTACTGAGAGCTTGCTGAGTGCCACGAATTGAAAGACGTCAGACCTCGTCTTTTAGATTTTTTTATTTTGCCAAAGTAACTCGAGTTCTTGGGGCAGGTTAAATGACACAGAGATTGGTAAAGAAAAACAGAATGTCGGCCCCTCCAAGTCCTTCCCCACCCCCCCACAGGTCAGGTACCCGGGACAGAGTGGAAGGTGCTTCCTTCTGGGCATTGGACAGACCTCATCCCAGTTAATCTTCAAATCGCAGATGAGGAGGCCCAGAGAAGTTGAGCAATTTGCTCGAGGCATCCCAGCGGGCCGGTGTTTGGAGACGGATGCAGGGCTGCAGTTGTGTCTCCAAGCTCTCCTCGGAGCCCAAGGCGCCCAGCTCGCACCTCCTGGACTAGGAGGCTGGAAGGGCCAGGAGAGACCATTGAGTACTGGCCCTTGTCACAGGTGGGGAAACTGAGGCTCAGAGTGGGCGGGTGACTTGTCCATTAGCACACAAGGCAGGACTGTGGAACCACAAGCCCCATGTCCAGAGTCTGAGCTTGTGAAGCTGCGTCCCACCCACTGCATTAATCAATCAAACCATTCATCCCCAAACCCCCATCGCTATTGGCTTCTTGTTGCTGTAATGAGTTTCCACAAATGTAGTGGCTTCCAAGAGCACACATGTATTATCTCCAGCTCTGAAGCTCTCAAGTTTAAAGTGGGCCGGCAGGGCTGGTTCCTTCTGGAGGCTCCAGGGGAGAAGCCATTCTCCTGACTTCTCCAGGTTCGAGGCGCCCACGTCCCTCGGCTCCTTCCTGGCACCGCTCTGGCCTCTAGCTCCCCTCGTCACCGCTCCTTCCCTGCCTCTGAGCCTTCTGCCTCCTTCTCCTAAGGACCCCTGTGAATACCTTGGGCCCACTGGAAAATCCAGGATAAATCCCCCCTCTCAAGAGCCTTAATTTTACCCCACCTGCAAAGTCCTCTCTGCCATGTACGGGGACAAAAATGCACAGGCTCTGGGACTAGGATGGGGACATCTTGGGGGGATGGGGCATTACTTTGCCTACCACAGATGCACACTGTGATTCTTCAAAGGAGCCAAAATGGGGCTGTGGACAGCAACAAGCGGGCAGGGTGCATTCAGCTGCAAAGCCTCTCCTGCAAACGAGCTTCAGCAGTAACCCTGCTCAGTTGTTCCCTTGCAGGAGGCCTAGCCAAAGGGTCGCTGCAGCGGGGACAAACTGGAGGCTGAAGAATAGCAGCATTAAGGGCACAACCTCCTTCCTCCTGCCTGTGGTCCTTGTCCTGGGCTCCTCCTGGTCTCAAAATGGCTGCTGCAGCACCTGCCATCACACTTTGTGTGTGCAAGACAGAACAGGAAGGCAGGCAGTGGGCCTCCCTGCACAACTTTCATCTGTCATTAGGGAGGAAAGTCTTGTGTTGTTGGTCAGAACTGGGTTGTGTGGCTCCCTCGTCCAGGCACTGGGAAAGGGGAATGGGCCTGCCACTAGGCTTAGAGGGGGCATGAACTTTCCCCTGGGGCTGGGAGGGGCCCCCTGGGCTGGGCACCTGGCTGCTCTTTTACTTGCACAAACCAGGTATGTGGGTGTATGAGCTACCTAAGCTGCGTAACAAATTACCAAGGCTGCCGGATCTCAGCAGGTCATAGATGGTGAGGCAGGATTCAGAAGGAGGAGACGGGGCTGAGGGACATTCGAACGGGGCCTTCAGAGCTGCTCAGTCTTTGATGGGCACACATGGGAGCGGGTATTTGGGGCCCCGGGAGGAGCAAGGGCTGCAGAAGAGTGGTGGGCACTGCCTGCCACCACTCCAGGAATCTCCCGGCAGCTCTCTGAGGGAGGGGCTACAGCGATGTCCCTCTCCAGGCACTTCCCAAGGCCACACGAGGAAAGCCTGCTCCGGGCTCTGAGCCCTGCACCTGCTGCCTCCTGTAGCCAAGGCCAGGAGGGTGGGAGAGGACACGTCTTCCAGGGCAGGCCCCTGCCCCCAATGCCTCCATGCCCCAAAAATGGCGCAGAGGAGATGCTCACTGGACGTGTGTGGGTTGAATGAATGCCTGAATGAATGAAGGGTTGTGGCCAAGGCGCTGGAAGGCCTTAATGCCAGGTGCAGCATCTGGGCAGCTGGGGCAGCAGAGAGCCCCGGAGGGGGTGCAGGAGAAGGCCTGGCACCGGAGGAGCAGGCCAGCAGGAGCCAGAGGGAGGGAGGCCAGTCAGAAGGCCGCGCAGTCGCTGGGACGGGTGGGAAGTGGACGCGAGCTCAGTAAGCCAGTCTGCTCACGGCTTCAATCTGTCAGAGCCGCGTCAGGCCAAAGGCAGCCCCGAGGCCGCTCTTTCACCAGCAGAAGCCAAGTGTGCCGGGCCCGCGCCCCGGCCAGTACCGCAGTGGACGCGGTCTGCAGCCTGGTGCACCGGCGCCAGGCCCGGGCCAGTGGGTCCCGGCCACGTTCTGACAAGACAAATTGGTTCCTGGACTTCTCCTGGGAGAGGCAAGCCTCATTTCGCCTCGCCTTGTCTTTAAAGATGAAATTTCAAATAAACGGGAAAAACGCCTCATCTCAGCTCGAAGAAGAAAACAGACCTTCTTGCGGAGGCCACTTGGCCTTGACACAAGACCAGACCAACCCCCTTGGCTCCCACACCAGCGCCCAAGGGTGAGGGGTCTTCCCCCAAGTCCAAGTTCCTCCCCCCTCCCCACAGGCACGGACCCAGGACAAAGATGGACACAGCCACGCAGCCACGCTGGGGAGAGGAGGAGACTCAGGGCTGGCGCAGACCTTGGCATCATCTGGCCCAATGCCTCTGGTTTATAGATGGGGAAACTGAGGCCCAGGGAGGAGACAGGCTTGCCCACTGCCACCCAGCAAGTTAGGGAACAGGTGAGAGCTGAAATCTACAGCAGTGACTCCAACCTCCACAAAACCACGGGCAGAGAAGTCTGCTGGGAGGGGAGCCCCGGGACCAGGCAAAGGGTCTCCGTGGAGGCTGGAAGAGACCAGGAGCCCCTCGGGGCTCTCTGGACAGGCACGAAGCTGCCAGCCTCACCCATCGTCCCGGCCCTCCCTCCACCACGTTAACCCAGCGCCGACTGGGGGCCAGGCCTGGGTTAGGCAGTGGGGGACAAGAGACATGGCCCTGTCCTCAGGAGCTTCCCGCCAAGAGAGACAGAGAGTGCTGCAATGGCCACGGCCTGAGGGCCACCCACGCGGCCAGTGAAGGGTCCCCTCGTCTAGCCTGGGAGGCTGGAGAGGCTTCCGGCGGAAGGATGGCAGGTGACAAATTTGGAGGAAGAGGAGGGATGGATGGGCAAAGGTTTCCAGGCCACGAGGACGGCGCGTGCCAAGGCGTGAGCCCGCCCAGGGTGGCGGTCAGTGTGGTGGGGGCAGGGCCAGGATCGGCGGTCAGTGTGAGCACCAGCACACAGGCCTGCCGCGGCCACTTGAGCAGCGGCCCCAGCTCCCAATGCCAGCCACCTACAGCTTGGCCCCCCGGAGGCACACCCACACCTTGGAGCCCGCCGCTGCCTCCGTGCAATGGGAGAGGAGCAACGTCCTGCAAGGCTGTTGGGAGGAGGCAGAGAATCCAGGCCACACACAGTGGCCAGCATGTGCCAGGGACTCGGCCCATGAGGTGGGCCCTGAGAGCCAAGGGGTCTGCGCCTACACATAGCACCCCCAGAGGCTGCAAGAAGCTCAGGCTGGGCCAGAGGGGCAGGGAGGGCAGGGGGAGGGAGGTGGGGGTCCTGGTGTTGGCAGTGCTGGTCCCCAGCCGAGGCCACGCAAGCCTGGAGGGAGAGGGCTGGAGAACGGCCTGGGAGAGCGGAGCATAGGTGTGTGCCTGCACATGTGTGAGCTCAGAGGTGTGTGCACATGCATGTGTACAAGGATGCACAGGGATGTCCAAGGGCAAGTGTATGTGGATACATGTGCATATGCGTGCATGGTGCATGCATGGACACATGCACAGACAGAAGTGCATAGCATACGTGGAGACTGTGCACACAAACACGCGGTGTTCCTTCATGAGTGTGCATGGATGTGTCTGCACAGTGCTCAGGCACACATGCCTATGCATGCATGGTTGTGTGCATCCATGCACATGTGCATCTGTGCATAGCATGTACATGTGTATGTGAGCCTGTATGTGTGTGCATGAATACATGTGCATGCCCGTGTGTGCACAGTTCATGTATGTGTTTGCACGGATAGTGTGCGTATGAATGCGTGTGTGGGTGTATGCATACACATATGCATTGCATTGGTATGTGTGCATGGGTTGGCATGTATTTACACGTGTGTGCATGATAGGTGTGTGCATAAACATGTGCAAGGATGCATGCATACCGCTCACTATGTGGACATGCACACGTGTGGGTGTGCATGCACACAGATGAGGACACTGACTACCTTTGGGTGTGTGGGTGGATGTGTGTGCATGTGTGTGTGCACATTCCTGCGGTGGGGGAGGTGGCTCGAGGAGACGAGCTCCTGTCAGCCGTGCTGAGGCTGCCGGTGATTGCAGAGAGCTGCACCCAGGAGGGCGCAGGCCCTGTCCCTCCTGGGGCAGCCCACGTGCTGGCCCGTCCAGGGCTCCTCTGTCCCAGCGGCCAGGGCCTGGCGCCCAGAGTGCCCCCTGGCTGCGTGGCTGTTGCAGATGCTGCACCTCCCCGTGGGTTTCTTTCTGAGATGTGCCCATACCCCCTCCCCGATGCCCCCACGCATGTGTGCAGGCGCACCTGTGCACCACAGGGGCACCCCTCCCGATGCATCTCAGCCCCCCAGCACCCTCCCATCATGCCTGCCGGCCACGCCGAGCCCAACCTGGCCCATAGCCATGCCCAGCACAGGTGCATATGCCCGGGTAGGGCTTTGCTTGTGACAGAATAGTGAGGAGCACTTTGTCAAGCCTAACTCTCGACGTCTGCGAAAGAGACCTCGTGGCTCCTCTGCAAGTAGCTGCGATCCCCGGGGCCTGCCCAGAGCCTCCCTGGGCACACAGGCACAACCCGAAGGCAGCCGAGGACGTCAGCCCTGGGGACTCTGGCCTCCGGTGCTCCTCTGCCCCTGGGTCCCAGGCCCTGGAGGGACCCCGAGAAGAGCTGCTTGTCCCTGTCCCTTCCGGTTAGCCAGGGAGGTGGGCCAGCCGCACCACTTCTGCAGCCTGTACATCAAAATGCTGCCACCTGTCCCACGGGCCCAGGTCACTCAGCCAGTCAGGCCTCCAGACGCCCAGCCTGGCCAGACTGCTTCCTGGGCAGAGGGAGGGCCTGCCTGGTTTGGGGCCCCAGGCGCTCCGAATTTCCTCAAGCTGGAGCTGCCGGAGCTTGCAAAACTGGGGGGCTGTCGAGTGGAACCAGGACAGATGTCTCCACACCACCCCCCTGCACCACTCAAAATGCCCCTTGCGGGATGAGAACCAGGGAATGGGGGAAGGCCCGTGTGGTTGGCCAGGGGACGGAACGCTCTCTCTGAAATCTGCATCTGATCACGCACTTCCCCTCCGGGCCCTCCCCTGCCACGGGGCCTCCCCTGCACCCCCCCCATGCCACAGGACAAAGAGCACCCCCACCCACGGGAGCATGGCTCACAGCACGTCCTTCTTCCTTACCAGCTGACTCCTGGTCCTGTTCAAAAGCACAACTCCGGGGTCACCTCCAGGAAGCTTTCCCTGACAACCGGACTCCCAGGCTGGGGGAGGGCCCCCTGCCACCAGGCCCTGCCCAGGGCATCGAGTCACGGCACCCATCTCAGCGCGACTCTTCCCTCTCCCAACAGGCCCGATGCAGACAAGGGCTGGTGGGTGCCCAGGAGGGAAGCTGGGGGTGCAGAGGGGTCTTCCCTGCACAACACACCTGGGTGCCCTGCGTCAGTGGCCCCGTGGGCAGCCAGGACCAAGAGGGACTTTTACCAGGAGTGTGTCTCTCCACCTTCCTGGGTCATGCACCTCTTGGGTGACCCTCTGCCACCACAGGGCATCCATCCTGGAGCAGGACGTCGTCTGGAATGCCGAGCCCGACTCCCTCCTGGCAGGCTCCCCTGGGACCACGTGGCGCAGAGAATGTCAGAGCCGGGCAGCGGCTCTCGGCTCTTTAGGCAAGGCTGTCTCAGCCAAGAGAACCGCAAGCTCCAGGGCTAACTGGGGCTCCCCGCAGGGGCTCAGGGAGGGGAACAGCTGCCCCCACGCCACGGATAGTCCCTGGGAAGCGGAGGCCCGCGAGCCCACGCTGCCTCCACAGTGTCTTCCTGGGCACCCAGAGGTCATGCGTGGCTGCCATGGGGATGACAGCCCCCGCCTCCGCCGAAGGGTGCAGCCCTGGCCTGGGAACTCCAGCTTGCCCCCTTGGTTAGGCACCTCCTTCCTAGAGGCCCCAGACATCAGGGTCTGCAGGCAGGGACAACCCTCCCCACCTGCCAACGGGGGCCGGGGAGAGGTAGGGCACGTCCGTGGGATGAATGCTCAGGGACGTGGGGCAAGGGCTACCCCAAGAGCCGTTCTCCTCTAAGTCCACGCAAGGCCTCCCGCCACCCGGGCAGGTCGGTTCGGGGCAATCTGTCCAAGGCGGTGATCATGACCCTTCAATCCCCCACAGCCCCTACCAAGGCGGGTGCAGGGCCGGGTCGCCCGCTCAGGGCTTCCGCGGGCACTCTCGTTACGATTCACGCTCAGGCAGCGCGGGGACGCCGAGGCCGTGCGTGGGGAGGCGGCGCTGCCAGATGCCCCGAGAGGGGAGCCGAGCCGAGCCCGGCGCGCACCGCGCCCTCCCCCGGCTGCGAGAGGCTCGCTCGCCAATCAGGCCGCCGACCCGGGCCGGCCAGGGCCGCGCGCGCGAGGGTGTGCGCGCCGGCGCGCGCGTGCGTGCGGCAAGGGGAGGAGAGGGAGCCTGGGAGAGAGCAGGCTTCTGGAACTCACCGCCCGGGGCCGCGGCGCCTCGGCCCTGCCCCGCAAGCTGCAGCTGGCCCTGGAGGGGGCGCCCTCGCCGAGCGCGCACCCCGCGCCGCCGCCCCGGACTCCTCCCCGCACAGCGCGGGCGGCCGTGGGCTCCCCTGCCCGCTCCCCCGGCCCTCCCTCCGGGCCGCCCCCGCCCGCCCGCGCGCCCCGCCCCGCGTCCTCCCCGCTGCGCAACTCGCCCAAGTTGGCAGCCGAGCCCGGGCGGCGGCACTCGGCCGAGCGCGCGGCGGCGGGCAGGGAGGCGGCGGCGGCGCAGCCCCGGCGGGCTAGCGGGCTGGTGAGGAGCGCGCGCCGCAGGGAGCGCCCGCGCCCGGGCGGAGGCGGCGGAGGCGGGGGCCGCGCGGCGGCGCGGGCCCCGGCCCGGGAAAGTAAAGTTGGAGCCGGAGGCTGCGCGCGGGGGCCGGGAAGAGCGGTGGCCCGCGCCCCGGCGCGCCGAGTCCTAGCCGGCCGGATGGGAGGCGCCGCGCCCGGGCAGCCGCCGCCGCCGCCTCCTGCAGTCCGCGCCCCGGTTGGGTCCCGGGGCCGCGGGGCCGCTGGGGCGCTCGGGCGCCGCGTCGCCGTGGGCTCGCGGCCGGGGCGATCCCCGTGAGCCGGCCGAGGGCGGGGCGCCGCGAGGCCCCGGGAGCCGCCCGCCCCCCGCGCCGCGTCGCCACTCGCCCTGGGCGCCTCCTGCTCGGCACTTGGGCGCGCGGCAGCGGCGGGAGCCCGGCAGCCCCGCTCCCAGGCGCGCCGCTTGCCCGCCGCGCCACCACGGCCAGTCGCCGGCTGCGGGTGGCCGCGGTTGCCGGCGGCGATGCGGGCGCCGAGCCGGGCTGCGGGGCGCGCGAGCTGCGGCGGCTGCTCCCCGGTTCCGGGCGGGACCGCGTAGCTCGCGGGAGGACCATGGCGTCCCCGGCGCTGGCGGCGGCGCTGGCGGCAGCGGCGGCGGCGGCGGGCCCCAATGCGAGCGGCGCCGGCGAGGGGGGCAGCGGCGGGGGCGCCAACGCCTCGGGCGGCGTGTGGGGGCCGCCCCCGGGCCAGTACTCGGCGGGCGCCGTGGCGGGGCTGGCGGCCGTGGTGGGCTTCCTGATCGCCTTCACCGTGGTGGGCAACGTGCTGGTGGTGATCGCCGTGCTGACCAGCCGGGCGCTGCGCGCGCCGCAGAACCTCTTCCTCGTGTCGCTGGCCTCGGCCGACATCCTGGTGGCCACGCTGGTCATGCCCTTCTCGCTGGCCAACGAGCTCATGGCCTACTGGTACTTCGGGCAGGTGTGGTGCGGCGTGTACCTGGCGCTGGACGTGCTCTTCTGCACCTCGTCCATCGTGCACCTGTGCGCCATCAGCCTGGACCGCTACTGGTCCGTCACGCAGGCCGTCGAGTACAACCTGAAGCGCACGCCGCGCCGCGTCAAGGCCACCATCGTGGCCGTGTGGCTCATCTCGGCTGTCATCTCCTTCCCGCCGCTCGTGTCGCTCTACCGGCAGCCCGACGGCGCCGCCTACCCGCAGTGCGGCCTCAACGACGAGACCTGGTACATCCTCTCCTCCTGCATCGGCTCCTTCTTCGCGCCCTGCCTCATCATGGGACTGGTCTACGCGCGCATCTACCGCGTGGCCAAGCTGCGCACGCGCACGCTCAGCGAGAAGCGCGCGCCCGCGGGCCCCGACGGCGCGTCCCCGACCACGCAGAACGGGCTGGCCACGGCGGCGGGCGCGGGCGAGAACGGGCACTGCGCGTCCCCGCCGCGCCGCGCCGAGGTGGAGCCGGACGAGAGCAGCGCGGCGGCCGAGCGGCGGCGGCGGCGGGGCGCGCTGCGGCGGGGCGGGCGGCGGCGGGGCGCCGAGGGCGGCGCGGACGGGGGCCCCGGGGCGGCGGCGGCGGCTGACCCGGGCGCGCTGGGGGCCGCGCGCTCCCCGGGCCCCGGCGGGCGCCTGTCGCGCGCCAGCTCGCGCTCCGTCGAGTTCTTCCTGTCGCGGCGGCGCCGGGCGCGCAGCAGCGTGTGCCGCCGCAAGGTGGCCCAGGCGCGCGAGAAGCGCTTCACCTTCGTGCTGGCCGTGGTCATGGGCGTGTTCGTGCTCTGCTGGTTCCCGTTCTTCTTCAGCTACAGCCTGTACGGCATCTGCCGCGAGGCCTGCCAGGTGCCCGGGCCGCTCTTCAAGTTCTTCTTCTGGATCGGCTACTGCAACAGCTCGCTCAACCCGGTCATCTACACCGTGTTCAACCAGGACTTCCGACGCTCTTTCAAGCACATCCTCTTCCGACGGCGGCGGAGGGGCTTCCGCCAGTGACCCGCGCGCCCCGCCTCGCCGCCCGGGCCCGGCCGCCTCGCCCAGAGACCCTGGACGACCCCGAGTGCGGGGCTGGCTGCGGTGGGCGCGCGGCGTCGCGGAGTTGGCCGAGCGCCCGGGCCCGGGAGAGAGCCGGAGACCCCGGGACAGATTGTTCTCTGGGGTACAGAGACCGCAGGGCCTCGGGGGAGCGGGCAGGAGAAAGGGGAGAGCCCTCTGCCTACCCGTCCCAGCCAGGGGCTGCTTCGGGGGTCCAGGCCTGGATCCAGCTTTGGGGGCCTGGGCACGGTGCGGCTGTGAGGTCAGGGTTTGCGTGGCACAGGCAGTCGGGGGCCCCATCCAGTACCCACCTGCCTCCACCCGGCTCGGCATCTAAGCAAGGGCTGACTTTCCCAGGGCCCGGCGGGGCGACTGCCTTGGGGTGATGGGGAAAGGGGGCACTGAGAAGCTCTGCTGACTGAAAGTATTTAAATGTTTGCCAAAAACAACGACAGCCAAAACAACCAAACTATTTTCTAAATAAACCTTTGTAATCTAAGCGTTGGCTGTGGCCCTCAATCCTTAAGCCAGCAGGTGGGGCACCTTCCAGGCCCCCTGCGGTGACGCCCCACTCCCTCCCCCTCCCCACCAAAGGGTACTGGGGCGCTGGGTTCCAAGGGACCCTCTTGCAGGAGAACGAGGAGGTCTCTGTTTTAAAGCTAAAATCCTTATATGCAGACAAAATACAACCTCACAGTTCTTGGGCAAAGAGGCAAAAAGAGGGATTGTTGCAGTCAAGGCCAAGCCAGCTCCAAAGTTAGATCCTGAAGGACTGTCCTCCTTGTGCCCTGCCCCACCCCTCCCACTGGCATCCTGTGCCCCCTCCCCAGGCCCGGTGGGGCCAGGCTGTCCCTCTGAAAGCTGCATATGGGAGAGAGAGGGTGGGGGGAGACCTGCTCAGAAGAAAGAGGCCCCACCCACAGATGGGGTGGGCATGAGGCCAAGGGCCCCCAGACCCGCTCTTCTGGAGCAGAGACCCTTGCTGGCTGGGCCTGGCGAGAAGCGAGGGTTAATTGAACTAACCCCCAATTTCTTATCTGTGAACCCCGCGGAGGGTTACTGAAGCCTGAAAGCTGGGGGTGCGGGTGTCTGAGTCTGGGCTCCCCTGGCGGCCCCCTACGCTGCCCCCTCCCCAGCAGGGCGTCCATGCCTCACCCCACATGGAGGGCCTCCTGGGTGCTGGGGCCTCTTGGGGCCCCACATATGCCCAGCCCCTTCCCTCACAGCCAGAAGCCCCTGGGAGAGTGGGGGGAGGGGGAGACAGGAGCAGGACGTGAGCCTGGGGGGCTGGTGGGGACACTCATGCTGGGACCATCCAATCTTCCCCCTCCTCCTTGTGCCCCCCCAGCCTCTCCTCTCGGTATGTGCCACCCCTCCCCCAGCCCCTGCCCACCCAGCCCAGCTCCCTCCTGGACTCCACCCTCTGACCTGGGGAGGGGGTGGCCCGGGGACCATCCTGGGGGGGCCACCCAGGTTCCCGCCTTGCCCCCTCCCGCCCCTGCCCCCGCAATCTGGTGGGACGGCCTGGAAGTCCTGCTATCGGAAGGCTGCACTAGCCCCGACAAATCCCTGCCCTCTCTGGGCCTCGGTGCTCCTGGCATGAGGTGGAGGGGGCGGCTGGAAGCCCCCAGGCCTGCCCAGGCCTGCCATTCTGAGGTCCAGCCACAGGCCAAACTGGGGGATCCCAGAGGTGTGTCCTGGCAGCACCATCCCCTGAGAAGACGGAGCAGTCAGGGGGGCCTGGGGGCAGGCCTCCAAGGGTCACACACACCCTCAGTCAGAGGGACCCTAGACCCACGGCTTCACAATCTCAGCCCCAGAATCTGTATTTCACCAGGCTTAGATCGCCCCGAAACTGTCGCACGAGGGGAGGGCACAAGTCCCCACTGAGGGTCACCAAAGGGCCCCCCCAGTACTCAGGACCCATCCCACCCAGCCCACCCTTGTGAGAGGATCGCCATCGTGCGTCCTGTGCTTATTAGCATGGGTGGGGGCAGGGGCAGCTCAGAGAGGTGGGCAGACGGCCAAGGGCACAGGACTGCTGGCCAGGTGTCCTGGCTCCACATCAGCTGTCAAATGACCAGTGTGTGTTGAGCATGTTGCCACCCACCCCGACTGCCTCTCAGAGGGTCCGGGGGAAAGAGCAAGGTCCCAAAGCACAGGGCAGTCCCCCTTGTGGACGGGCTGAGTGCCGGCTGCAGGTGTGGGCTTGGGAGACCACCCTTGCACCTGGGGTGGGGGTGAGGTGGCTTGGCTGGTTTGTTTTTATTTGAGGTCCTGGGAGGCGGTGGGTCTGCAGGCTTCGGGGCCAGAGGGACGCCGAGTTCCTGCTTGTCACTTACTCGGCACTCTGTGGCCATGGGCATGTCACTTCTGAGCTCCGGGGGCCTCCCTGTGTGATGGGGGTGTCGACCCCTCCCAGGGCTCTCGGGGGCTGACCCCGGGCCAACAACGTGCCTGGCCCACAGAAGAACGTTGATTTCTCCTTCCCTAATCCCCCGAGGCGTCCCTTCTGGGCTGCCAAGGGCCGGCAGCTGTCCAGGCTTCCGGGGCCCCTGGCTCAGCAGATGCTCCCCACTCCATCTTAAGTGCTGCTTTTCAGCCGGACAAACAGGGACAGGAACGTGGCTCCCAGCCCCTCTGCCAGGGGAGCTCGGCAGGGTGCCTTCCGCTGTGCCTCGGTTTCCTTTACGGTGAGTGAGGATGCTGACATGGAGTTGAAGGTGTCGGGATCATGGTCTGCTTGTCCTCGTTGGTCCTGGGTCATTCCCGTGCGTTGAGCCATCCTGCAGGACGGCTTCTGGTGGGACCGAGTGGAAGGCTCAGAATTTGTCCCCCTGTCCATCGAGCGTCCAGCCCGTCTGTCCGCTGCACGTCCAGCCTTCAGGCAGGGGCTCCCCTGCCTGAGGGACAAGGCCTTGACCTGCTCTGCTCTCACCTTTGCACCCGCTCCACACCAGAGTCAACACCAACCCAGTCTGTGATTGGGGAAACTGAGGCCAGGAGGTGACGGTCAAAGACCGGCAGGTGTGAGGGGATGGAGCAAACCTCAAACCCAGAACGTTCGTCTCTTGAGAGCGCAAGCTCTGCACATCTGGACAACGGGATGCTGTCCCCGGGCTTCACCACTGCAGAAGCACCCCTACCCAACTGCATTCCTGCCAACGTCTTCCCGGGTAGTTCAAGCAAAACACAAAAAACTCCCATCACGGCAAGTTCCAGAAGGTTCAGCCCTGCAGGAGGGGCTCCTGGCTTGAACCCGTCTCTTCTCTGTTAATTTGGACCTGGCTCAAGACTATGGCTGAGGCAGTGCTTAAAAGATACACAGATACGTAGTGTTTTGAAAAATTAATTCCTGTATTTTAACTCAATTGCTGAGGCTGGAGAAAAGGAAGGAAAAAAGAGAATAATATAATCCAAATATTCCATTACAACTCAGTGAGGAATTCAAAAGAAAACATTGCTGGGAGCCGCTGGGGTGGTTACCACTCTGCAAGAGGCGCCCCGTTTGCGGATCTGCCCAGCTCTGGGGTGGGGGCCAGCAAGGAAGCGCCTCTTCCCAGGCTGGGCTGGCAGCGGCTGTATTTTTCTATCACATCCATCGCTCAAATAGTCCAATGCTGCGTCGGATCAAAACACATGGCGCCAGCAGGAGCATCTTGAGTCTGTTAGGCAGCAGCCTTTTGCCTTCCTGGGAGGCTTGGAGAGGCGCCTTCTGGAACTGTCAGCCTGTGGCAGCCCCCGCGTGCAGGGGGAGGGAGGGGGACTGAGACTCTGCTCAGGTGCCCACCTGTCTGGCCTGAGGGCCCCTTGGACAGCTGGGACACCCAAGGGGCTTTGGCGTTGGGTGGAGGCTTGCATGGAGGGTGGGGTCAATGTTCGGTGGCAGCAGACGCTCAGGGCCTGGGGCTGAGCAGTAGCGGAGGGTTGGTGTCTCCCCTGGAAGGTCCTGCATCCCCACTCTGGCTGTGCCGTGAGGGGCCGGTGGACCTCAGCTTCCCCCAACACACCCACTCCTGAGGATTAGTCTCCCCATTTGCCAAGGACCAGCAAGACTGAAGCAGCAGAGGGTGAGGAGAGGAGGGTGACGGGCTGGGTGGGCAAGGGCACGTTTGCCTGGCAGGGTCCATTTCCCACATGACCCAGGGCAGGCCGAGCCCACCCGGTCTCCCACCATCTGTAAAGGGGCTGCACGTGCCTTCCTGGCTGGGCCACGGGTGCTCCACGGGGCAGGGTGTGGAAGGCATGGTCTCCATGGAAGGGGGCAGGGCAAGTCCCCCTCAGATCTGCTGGGGGCGCAGAACCCGTTGCCAACTCTGGGCCAGAAGAAAGCCCCAGGGACCCAACAAGAATTTCTCCTGCCAAAAGGATTTGCGGCTGCTCCAGTGAAGGCCAGGGGAACAAGAGGATCAACAAGGAATTGAGCCAGGCAGGGGTGGAGAGTGCTGGCCTATAAAGCCTGGCCTGTTGGTATCACACACTCAAGGTTGAGCACAAAGTGTGCCTAGAGCTGCCTGGCAGCCATGGAGAAAAGGGAAACAGGATGTGCACTGTGTTCTCATGGCCTGAGGCAAGACTGCCAGAAATAGTTGGAGACCAGGGTGTGGGTGGCCAAACTGGGCAGTGGCCCCGGGCTTCTGGGCTGGGCACAATCCCACAGTTCTTCATGACCCTGGAGAATCTCTCTTCCTGGGGAGGGAGGTGGTGCTTGGGGGACCTGGGAACCCTGGAGGGGCATTGTCACCACAGTCCCTAGTGGGGTAGGAGTGGCCTAACCCCTAGACCACCCCCCCACCCCCCACCCAGCCTCAGTCATCAGCTGCACCAAACCGGGCCATTTATTATTCATTCCACCCCCAACCCCCCAGCTCTCCCTACCCTGGGCCAAGCCCAGGCTCAGAGGTGGGACAGCCAGGAAGTTGACAGTCCTGGCAGCAGGTTCCAGCCCCGAGTCCAAGACTGGGGCCACATGGCTGTGTTGCCTCCAGCCCAGCTCCACACTGTGGGGCCAGAATGAGCCCCTGGAGTCCCAAAGCCGACCTGGAAGGAGCTCACTGAGACCCCAGCCAGCTCCCTGCCACCCCAGGGTAAACCACACTCCGTGGGTTTCAGGGCCTGTCACCACCCCGCCCAGCAGCCTCTCCAGCCTCAGCCCTGCCCATCCCAGCTCAGGCTCTGCCAGAACGCAGGCCCACCTGTCTTCCCCTGCCCACATGGAGGGCACCCTGGAGAGGCCCCGGGGGAGCACCTTGCCTGTGAGGAAGGAGTGTCGTCCTGGAAGGCGGTGCTGCCTCGGGGCTGCCTTCCCTTCCCCACACGGGGCTGGAAAGGATCGCCCTTGGCCTCCAAACCGCTGGAGCGCACCCCGTGCGGGAGCACCGTGCCCCGGCGCCGCGCAGGGGAGCCGAGGGGGGGCCTGCGGCGGCAGGAGGCGGGGTGCCGGGGGCGCCGGGGCGGGGGCTGCTGGGCTCCGCCCGGGGCTGTGGGGTTTTCCACTGCACGCGCAGGCCCGGCTGCTGAAGCCGTATGTTCAGATACTGGTGGGCGGGATTCTCCCCCCATCTAATTAGCTCTTAGCCAACGGCGCATCATCTATAAAAAGAGAAAAATCTCCATGTGGCCTTCGGAAGTGGAGTGGGCCCCTCCCAGATCGCCAGGGAGACAGATTCCAGAGGTGGGGTCCATCTGGATGAGCCCCTCCCCAGCTCCCAGAGAGGAGGTTGACGACATTGATAGTAACAGAGAGGGGCCATGGCTGTGGTCCAGCAGCTTCGCTGGCCACGTGCCCACCGTGCCCACTGCGAGGCTGGCGGCAGGCGGGTGCTCTGTGCCTTTGACTCTTGTGAAATTGCAGCTCCCATTTTAAAGACGAGCAAACTGAGCTCCAGAGACGGAGCTGCGTGAAGGGCTGTGACGGCCCAGGCCCAGCCGGTGGAACCCCTCAACTAGCTGCTCATGGCAGCAGCAGGCGCCTCATTATACAGAAGGGAAGACAGAGGCTCCAGGAGTAGAAGGAATCTGTTTTCTGTGTGCAGAATCTCATCACCCAGCCCTGAGCTCTTCTCCGTTCCTTTCCTACTGGGGACCTGCCTTAGACTTAGTGCCCAAGAACCACACGGCTTTCGAGTTGCTTCATTGTTTTTGATGTCCTCCGCATTCTGAAACATCAGCTGCCACCTACAACGGCAACCTCGTTCATGCCCTTTCACAATGCGAATAAGGGGCCAGCTTTGTTTTTATTTTGTCGTCTTAGAAACGATTCAGAACAGTGCAGCAGCTTCTAAAACTCACCCCACCCAGGATATAAAAAAGGCCAAAATGTTTGTGGTGAAAAATAGCCCAGGCCCCCGTTTCCTAGAGTGCTACCGCCGCAAAGCGAATGGAAAACAAAATCAGTCCTCTTTTAATTGGCTCAAATGAAGCTGCTATTCAAAATCAGGCTGCTGCTGTTTCCGCACAGATTCAAGCAGAAGACAAACAAGAGGGTGATTCTCTGGCTCTCGGTGTCACCAGGTAACCTGAAGGACCAGCAGAACGCGCTGGGCCAAGCGGGGGATTTGCCAGTGGCTGGGGAGTGGAGCTTGCAAATGCTGGAATAAATGTGCTTTGTAGAAAGTGCCCAGGAGGGCAGGAAAGCGGCAGCTGCTTCCTGTTGTCTGGGCGGGTCCGAGGGCGTCAGCTTCAGGATTGAGCCCCTACAGCAATGGGGGTGGGGGGATGGCTCCAGGTGCCCCCTTTGCCACCCGGGTCTGGGGTAGGTTTCTTGGGGTTCCTAAGGCTCCGGAGCCCCAAATCAGGTTTGCAACTGACCTTAGTCACAGCGTCCCGAGCCTCAGTTTCCCCTCTGGACAGTGGTCATGGGCAGCCTTGCCGTCTGACAGGGCTTTTGTGAAGGGCGGATGTGGACCTGGGGCTCCTCCTGAGCAGCTGTAAGTGGGGCCAGAGTCCCTGGCTTTTGTGCGCTTCTCCCTGGGCAGCCCTGGCCGCAGGCCGCCTGTATCTCCACCTCCAGGCTCCAAGCACCCAACCCCGGGCCCAAGCTCGGCCGGGCAG
>JAQZBX010031259.1:0-26410 GCA_029593785.1 Cabassous unicinctus | reverse complement strand
AAACACAACAAAACAAAACTAAACACCACAGTAAGAAAAATCACCAATAACTGCAAAAAAGAAAGAATATTCTACAGAGACTTACAAAGCCTAAATATTAACTATCTGGTATTTATGGAAAAAGTTTACCAATTCCTGCTTTATGTAACAAGGATCTAGAGTGTTATATATGAAGATATATAGAAGGACTTAAGAATAATCCTTAACATATAATAGGTGCTCCATAAAATTTAATGTATAGATGTATGTGTGTGTTATTGGTTAAGCTTGAGAACAAGATTGAGTACTAAAAGACTGTATTGTTTCAAAATAAAACAGATAAATTTTGATAAAGAATAAAATTTCTGACACTCAATTTTTCTTCTAGCGGAAAAATAACACATATTAGAAAAGAAAGATAAAACATTTTTGCACTTCCTCATGTTTCTTCTCCTCCTAAACTTCAGTCCATCTAGAGGATGTTAGAGCTATGCTGAAATAGCTTCTAGCTTCTTACAGAAAATAGAGTCTGAGTAGAAAAATCGTTAAGAAGACTCTTGGCTCCCAAATGGCCTGGTTTCACTTTTTTGCTGTGCCACCACTAGCTTTGGCAACTTGCTTCACCTCTCTGTGTTCCAATTTCCTCTTCCTCAAAAACAGGTGATATATTTGTACCAACACCTATGACTGTTGAAAGGATTAAATGATTTAGCATATAGAGGACTTAGGGCAAGACCTTTAAAAGTGCCTGACATATGATCAGTGTTATATATGAGTTCTCGTGATTCATATCATCATGAAAGTAAAATAAGGCCCACAGAAAAGTAAACATTTCTGAAGCTAAACCATTTTCATAATATTCAAGATAGTGTTGAAATTCTTTTTCTTTTTTATTTGTGTTATTAAGTACACATTACTATGGCTTTGTTTCTTTCTTAGTTTTTTGTTTGCTTCTTTTTTTGTTTTTACCATGTCAATGCAGAGTAGTACTTTATAGTGTTGCCTAGGCTCATGCTGTATGAGCAACTTGCCAGGATCTTGATGAGCCCTTTGAGTCCAAATCCTAAACTTGTTGCTTATAATGGATCCAAGCCTTTTCCATATTATTAGTATTAGAGGTGCAGAGATCACAGCCTACTCTACACTAGATAGTAGTCCTTTCTAAAAGTGTGTCCGTCTGGAGCAATAAGACACCAGAATTCCAACACAACAAAAACCTGGAAAAGAAATACGTTGTGCAATTTTCTAAATTCATAAAATTGCTCAACTTCCTTTACCTTTCTTGATATTATTTATACAATGTGTAAAATGAGCAGAACAAATAACTCATCAATAAATTTAAATAAGCAAAGATATAATACACATAAATTCATCACTACATTGCTTTCTGTACAGTGCTAATTAAATTTTAATTAGTTAGTAGTAGAATAATTTAACACTTAATTTTTAACATCACGTTGTTAAAGAATAAAAAATATGAAATCCTTGTAGACTCCTATTAATATAAAAAGTTTTAATATATAAATAATCTTACAGATTCCTGTACATTTATTTTTATTTTTTTTACATCCTGAATAGTATGGTTCAATTTGGTTCAGAAATTAAAACATTTGTTTTTATGTTAATAAGAATTAGAGAATCATTTGGATGACTCTAAGTATTAGAGTCTAGAAAAGAGTCATGTAACATTATACCAAATTGAAAGTAGAACACAGCAGAAAAATAAAGGAAATGCTCTGAATATTATAAGTAAGGGAAACCTTAACATGTAGTGAGAATCCCGAGAAATTTTGGTCTCATACGTGATTTCAGGGGAGTAATTCCATTACTATAACAAGATCTAGCAATGGAGAGCTGTCATCATCAGGTCCTGAATTAGGTAATTAAAAATGAATTTTAACCAAATAAAAAGTCCTTATAGAAAAATAGCCATTGTTGTCAATTCTACTGGTGTTGATCTGAAAAACAATATTTAAAAAGGGAAGAAACCATGGATTCCTAAGTGGAGAGAGGATGTTTATGCTAGGATTCCGGCACCAATCCTCAAGAAAAAGCAAGTTAAAGATGTAAGATTCATCTCTGAAAGAATGCAGATTATTAAAATTATTTTAACAGACACAAATATGAATAAATACAAGAATTAATGCTATGTTAATTTATGCAATAGGTTGTATTCAGTGAATAAATTGATTAAGTAGTCACTTTGAACAAGGATTTATGAAAACTGTTCTTCAATGTTCTTGCTGTTTTCTGGGTGATGATTACATTTTACATTTCACTGACAATGTTGTCTTAAATCATAGAAATATTTTCATGTACTTCCAGTTACGTAGTGCAGTGTTATATGTCTTTTCATCTAGATATGTCATATATTCTATGTCATTTATCACCTACCTTATATTATACTTTATATGGTAAATATATTTATTAGCTCTATGGTATAAATATACATATTTATTATCTCTCTAAAGTTGGAGTCTGAAAAGTTCTCTATTTAAGAGGGAGGAGTGTATTTTTTTTTTTACCATTTATAATTAAATGATATTCTTCCCCTGTTTTAAGCAAATAATCCAACATCTTAAAATGATTTTATATAGAGAATGAAAGTAGGGAACAGAAACCAACAAAGAAAAACAAGGTGCATGATGGAAGGTAGAATACATTAAAAAATTGCCAGCATGACTATAGATTTAATTATTGTCCTTACTCTTTTATTCATGCTTCCAATATCAGTCCTTCCTCATGACTTCCTTTAATCACATATATTATATTTGTAACAGTAAGCCAACAATAATAAACTTTTATGGGCACATTATATTATTTTGATTTCAGGAAATGAACATTTCTTATCACTGCAAAACCCTGACCAGGCTTCAGATACTGACTCTTCAGTTTTGACATAGCTGTCTTCAACTCTTTGTTCCTTAGAGTATAGATAGTCGGGGTTAAAATGAGAGTAAAGATAGTGTAGAACACAGCAAGGACACTGTCAACTGAATAACTGTTGAAGGGCCACACATAGGTGAAGATGCATGGCCCAAAGATTAATGTGACCACAGTGATGTGGGTGATCCACATGGAGCGGACCTTTGCCATGCTGGTAGAAGAGAGATTCCTGACTGTGATAAGGATCACAGTAAGAGATGACCAAGAGGAAGAAGGAAATCACAGAGAGAAAGCCGCTGTTTGCAAGTAGTAATAGGCTGACAAAATAAGTGTCTCTGCAGGTGGGCTTGGTCACTAGAGGGAGGTCAAAGAAAAAACTATCAAACTGATTAGGACCTCAAAAAGGCAAGTTAAAAGCAAGTGACATCTGGATAGTAGTATGGATGAGGCCAACACATTAGGAGACGAGGACCAAAATAACACACATGCGGTGGCTAATGACTGTCATGTAGTGGAGTGGTTTGCAAATAGCAACATAATGGTCATAGGACATGGATACAGGGATCACCCAGTTCACCACCACCAAATACATGAATAAAGAAAATCTGGGCTAGGCAGGCTTCAAAAGAAATAGTCTTGTGGTCTACCAGAAAATTAGCAATCATTTTGGGGGTAGAAAAGGAAGCTAGACATAAATCTGTAAAAGAGAGGTTTGCAAGTAGAAAGTACATGGGAGTATGAAGATGGGCATCTGAGGTAACAGTGAGGATGATGAGAAAGTGACCCAGCACTATAACTGAGTAGTGAAAATATGACAAACAACATAGGTTGGAGCTCCTGGAAACTAGAGAGTCCCAGCAATACAAATTCTTTTATCTAAGAAAATTTGTCCATTCATTGAATTTGGAAGGGACTTATCTTCACTCACCTGAATAGGAAAGAATCAAAGGTCAATCAGTGAATGAATATATGTTTCACTTCTCAATTCTACTTCAGTCTTTAGGGATTTTTTTCAAATCAAATATGTTATCTAGATTTTCAAGCATCAGTAACAATTACAGAGACAGCACATTGTCAATCAAAATAAGACAAAGAGTGCTAGAATGGGACAATGACCCTAAACTGCTCTAAAAATGCTGAATGTAGTGAAATGGTGACTAGGGAGAGTTTCAGTCAAATGATTCATTCAGGTAGGTGAATAAGAGGTCAAATGAAAATCAATATCTGTAAAGTGGTTATGGCATCAGAGAAACCCAGTCTCAAAATCTGCAAAGGCTAAAATGTCATTTTTCTTCAGTAAATCAAATAAAATTTCTTTATAAAAGAAAAAAGTATACTGCTAACAGAGAGGATTAAAATTTCATATAATTATTGCTGACTAGGGATACAAGACACAAGGATTACATGCTGTATTTTTCTATTTAAATTTCAAATACATACAGAACTAACATATGGCACAAGAAGCAAGGATACTTGATATCCTTCAGGAGAGGAAAGGTAGAAGGATAGGACATAGGACAGGTTTCTGGCGGACTGGTAAAGTTCAGTTTCTCCATGAGGTTGATAGTTTTTGTTGGCTTCATATGGTGACCAGAAAGTGAACTCACATTTTTTCCTTTCTGTTCCTAGGCTCTAAAGACCTCTTCCTGCTAGTAAAACTTGAAACTCTCCTCCTATTGCTAAAAGACAGTTTTATCATATTGGATTTCAGAAGATATCTCCTTCTACCACTCAGCATTAATGAAGAGATAATTTTGAATTTTATTTACACTACCACAGATTTGATATTTTCTTAATAAATGAATATTTCTATATTTGAAACATGTTTTCCTTATGCTAAGAAGCTATAGGTATATCAGGAGCAAAGTTTAACTCTCATATTTCCTCCAAAAGTAAACATTGTTGAAGAATAAAATCATAGATATGATTATAATCTCTTCTATTGACTAGCTTGGTGAAATTAGGCAACTTTCTTAAAAGAAGACCTTTACTTTTTCAAATGTAAGATGAAGGTGTTGGGCAACAGAAATATTAGGTCTTTGCAATATAAACAAAATATGGTACACTCACTTTAGAGAATGTAAATGCCTACTTTATTCAGGGTATGCAGATAGACACTGGTGACAGAATTTAGCTTTACAACTTGCCAACTGAAGATCATTTACTAAAATGATCTTTTGGGAGTGTTAGAGATGATTAACTACCTTCATTTCATGACACCTCCAGACCATTCTTTCCCAGATGAATTAAGAGTAGGTTATCATGTAATAAATGGTCTGTTTTAAATCCCCATACTCTAGCGGAAATATAATTTCTTTTGGAATAAAAGATTCTAGGGTAAAATATCAATTGTCTCATCATTCAGCTGTATGACATTGAGCATTTCAATTAGCAATTCAGGGTTCATTGTCCTCATGTTTAAAATGCTGAGAATAATATTACCCTAAAAGAAACATTAAAACAGTTTGTGCTCCTGAAAGTGACAGAGTTGGACTCAACTATGTCTTCCCTGCACATGGCTCATCTGTCCCCTTTATTCAAATCTATACTTGGTGCTGGAGTTTGTAGGTGTATGTCCAGAGACTTGAGTCTTTGGGCTGTCCATGTGCCAGCTGGGCCCAGAAACTCAGTGGAGGAGCAACTCCTACTCTACATCTCATTGGACTTACCCAGGACAACTGGTGGGGAGATGATGATGGACAATGGCTAATCCAGGAAATGGAGAGAGTCTGCAGCTGCAGGTAGGATATTCCCATTCATCTTCTCCATGGGATATAAGCTCCCTCTCAATTGGAGGTGGAGTGGACATCAGCATCCCAGACTCCTCAGGATGGGGGGGAAGAGCTAAGGACTAGAGTGGACTTACTGGTATTCTGCCATAGACATAGTGTGATTCAAGCAATGGAAGAAATTACAACATTGATATGGAGCCAGTGGCCACTGGAGGCTCTGGGGGCAGGGAGAGGGAAAAGCAGTTGTAATACAGGGGCTTTTTTGGGACTTGGGAATTGTCCTGAGTGACAATGCAATGACAGATATAGGCGATTTTATACGATCATATAGCATGCAGAACTGTGTGGGAGAGAGTGTGGTCTACAATGTGAATTATGGTCCATGCTTAATGGCAAAATCCCAGGATGTGTTTATCCATTGCAATTAATGTGCCACACTAATGAAGGATGTTTATGTGGGAGGGTGTGGGAGGTGTGGGATGTGGGACATACGGGAATCCCTATATTTTTTGTGTAACTTTTATGTAATCTAAATATCTTTTTAAAAAATAATAAAAATAATAATTAATTAATTAAGGGATGTGACTGTCAAAAAAAAAAGTATATGGTCAAAAATATAAACCATAATATAAGCCATGGACTTCGTTGGAGGCAACGCTTCATTATTTGTACATCAATTGTAACAAATGTACCATCCAAATACAAAATATTATTGAAAAGGGAGAGTCTGTTGGGTATATTGGAATACCATATATTCTGTACATGAGTTTTCTGTAACCTAAAGATCTGTGAAGCTAAAATGAAAAAAATTAGACACTGGAGGAATATACGAAAAAAAAATTCACTGTACATAGAAGACAAAAGATCTTGCTGTGATGAAAGACACAATGTCAAAAAAATATTTTTTTATTATTTCAAATTTTTCAATATTTTGCATTTTATTTTGTATTTTTAAGACTGTCACTATTATTTCAACTTCTTATTAATTTTATTTGGTTGTTTCATTCATTTCATTTTTGAGGAAGTTTTGGATCACAGAAGGATCACAACTCTGGCAGGGTAGAATCATGGGTGCAGGGTGTCAGTGATGGGGGATGCATGGGAGGAGGCTACCTGGGACATACAGATGAGTCCAATAGTTCATGGGACATTGGCACCTTGGGTGGAGATCCACACAATAACCAAAAGATATCAAATTTCCATCCTGGGTAGCTCTGACACATTCTGTAATGGGACAGCAAGAATTCCCTCAGTATAGGAGCAGTGTCTAGTGAAGAAAGGTGGACAATGTTGACAGTCTCTTGTTATTGATGACTGTACTTTTGAACCTTTTCTTTTGAAATTGAAACTTAGTCTAGTATTATATGTTGCCTAAGAGTTACTTCCTGAGACCCACCTTGTTGCTTGAATGTGGCCTCTCTCTCAACCAAACTCAGCATATACCTGCATTACCTTTGCCCCAGAATGGGATAAGACTCCTGGGGATGAACCTTCCTGGCACCAAGGGATTATTAACCTGGGACATACAGACTATTAACAAGCACCAACTAACAATGTACCTGGGGAAAGACCTTGACCAAAAGGGGGAAAGGGTAAATACAAATGAGTTTATATGGCTAAGAGATTTCAAATGAGTCGGGAGATCATTCCAGAAGTTAAACTTATGCATGTCTCAGCAGGATCTCATTGCCTGCCACAGTAAATATTGCCTCAAATAGTGGGATGCCTGAGGGCTCTAGAGACATCCAGCCACTAGAGGAAGGGCAGACAGCTCAGGAGTTTGGTACCCTACCAGTGGGCCCTACTTTGGAATTTATGCTCTCCATGTGGCAGAGTTGGACTCAGTTGTGGTTTCTCTACACATGGCTCTTCTGCCCCTTCTATTTTGAACCTACACTTAGTACTGGACTTGATAGTTGTATATCAAAGAGACTTAAATCTTTGGACTGCCTATGTGCCACTTGTGCCCTGAATCTCAACAGAGTTGCAACACCTACTCTACAGTTTATTGGACTCACTCAGGACAATTCTCTCTGAGATAATGATTAACAATTACCATCCCAAGGAATAAAGAGAGTCTGTAACTGCATGCAAGAGAGTCCCATCCATCAGTCACATTGGATCTAAGTGCCCTCACAATAGAGGTGGAGTGGGCATCGCCATCCCAGAATCCTCATGATTGGGGAATGAATGGTGGACTACAGTAGACTTATGGTTATTCTATTAGAGATTTATTGCTATTCTAGCAATGGAAGAACTTTTATAATTGATGTGGAGGCAGTGGCCACCAGAGGTACTGAGGGTAGAGAGAAGGAAAAACAAGTCTAATATGGGGGCATTTTTGGGACATTGGAATTGTTCTGACTGATGTTGAAATAATGGAACCAGCCCATTACATATTTTGTCATAACTTACAAAATTGTGCGGGACAGATTGTAAACTATAATGTAAACCAAGATCTACACATAGTGGCAATGCTTCAATGTGTGTTCATCAATTGTAACAAATATCCAACACTAATAAAATAAGTTGTTAATGTGAGAAAGTGTGGGAGGGGTTGGGGTTGGGGCATATGGGAATCCTCTATATTTTTTATGTATCATTTATGTAAGCTAAAGTATTTTAAAAAAACAAAAAAGTTTTTTAAAAAAGAATGTCTTTCCAGACATAATCAAAAGGAAAATCGCTTGATCATAGATGTGAGGGTCTGTTACTGAGCCATCAATTTGGTTTCATTGGTCTATATGTCTATCGTTATGCCAGTACCACACTGTTTTTACTACTGTAGTTAGGTAAAATGATTTAACGTCTGGAAGTGAGAGTTCTCTAACTTTGCTCTTCCTTTATAATATGTGTGTGGCTATTTGAGGCTCCTTACCCTTCCAAATAAATTTAATAATTGGGTTTTCCTTTGCTTTAAAAAAAAACAGTTGGAAATTATATTGTGATTGCATTGAAACTGTATATCCGTTTTGGTAGAGTTGACATCTTAAGGATGTTTAGTCTTCCCATTCATGAATATGGAATGTTTCTCCATTTACTTAGGTCTTCTTTGGTTTCCTTTAGCAATACATTACAGTTTTCTCAATACAAGTGCTTTATGTCCCCAGTTATGTTAAATTCTAAATATTTTATTCTTTTTGCTGCTCATCTCATGTAAATGGATTTTTTTTTCACTTCTTCCTCAGATTGCTCATTACTAATGTAAAGAAACAATACTGAGTTTTGCGTATTAATCTTGTATCCTGCCACTCTACTGAATTTGTTAGCTCTAGTAGCTTTGTTGTAGATTTTTCAGATTTCCTAGATATAGGGTCACATCACCTGTGAATAGTGAAAGTTTTCCTTCTTACTTTACAATTTGGCTGCCTTTTATTTTTTTCTTGCCTGATTGTTCTAGCTAGAACCTTTAGCACTATATTGAACAACAGTGGTGACAGTGGGCATGCTAGTCTTGTTCCTGATCTCAAAGGGAAATCTTTCAATCTTTCACCATTGAGTATAATATTAGCTGTGGGTTTTTTAATATATGCTGTTTATCATGTGGAGAAAGTTTCCTTAGAGTCCTATCTCTTTGAGTGTTTTTTATCAAGAAAGGATGCTGGATTTTGTCAAATGCCAGGTCCTGTTTCCTTTTATTGGAGAATGCTACTTTTGAAACAAAGATCTGAAAACTGGTGTGCTTGTTCTTTTTAGGGTGTACATATTTCAGTCATCCTTAGTGGATAGAGTTTGGAAATATATGTCTGTCTATGTAACTCATTGTGATTCATGCATTCATATATGTTCTGTATCTATTTTACTTTCTAAATATTCTTAAAATAAGTCAATATTGATAGGACTTTCAGTACTATGGTGAATAAAATGCTGGCAGAACTTGCTTCTTCGTGATCTTAGGGGAAAAACACACTATGTTTTGCCTTTAAGGATGAAATTAATTGGAATTTTATTTATAAGGTGAATGAAGTGCCATTCTACTCCTTGTTTGATGAGAATTTTAAATTGATAAATGCTGAATTTTTTCAAATCCCTTTTCTCCATCTTTTGAGATGATCAAATGATTTTTCTTCTTTAGTCTGCTAATTTGGTAATTTACATTGATTAAGTCTCAAATATTAAAGCAGCCTTGCACTTCTGGTATGATCTCCAATTGATCATGATATATTATACTTTTAATATATTGATAAATTGGTCTTACTGATATTTTGTTGAACATTTTTACGATTATGCTCATGAGACAGAATAATTTTAGTTATTTTTTGCCTAATGTCTTATTCTGGTTTTGGAGCAAAAATATTGCTGGCCTCATAAAAGATTCTGAAGGTCTTCCTCCTGTTTTCTGGAAGAGGTTGACAGAATTGATATTATTTCTTCTTTAAATATTTGATAAAATTTGCCAATGAAGCCATTATAATTTTTAGTTTTCAGTTTTTGAATTTAAAAGTTTTGACTTATATAATTTTTTTAATAGCTGTAGAACTCTCAATGTTCTGTCTTTCTTCTTCAGGGATCTTTCTTCTTCAGTGAGTTTTTCCAGTTTGTGTTCTGAAAGGAATAGTTCCATTTCATCAAGGTTGTCAAATTTGTGACATAAAGTTTGTATTATTCCCTTGTTATGACAACAAGTCCTGTGATATTTTAGTGATATATTTTTGATGCTGTTTCTTCTTACATAGGTAATTGGGTGTTCTCTCTTTTCTTGTTGGACTGTCTAGCTAGAAGTTGATTAATTTTTTTGATCATTGAAAGCGCTAGGTTTTTTCATTAATTTTCTCCTTATTTGCTTTTTATTTCATTTATATCTGTGCTTAAATTTATTATTTCCTTCATTCTGTTTCTTTTTGAATTCATTTGCTATTCCCTTTATAGTTTGTTGGTGGAGAATTTAATTATTAATTTGAGAACTTTCTTTTTTTTACTATAAGAAATATATGCTTTTAATTGCCCTATAAGCACTGCTGTGGCAGCAATCAACACATTTTTATATGGTAACTTTTCAATTTAACCTTTTCAAAATATTTTAAAATTTACACTGAAAGTTTTTTCACCAACATATTATTTAGAAGTTTATTGATAAATTGTAAATTCGGAGGGGGTGGGTTTTTACTATCTTTCTGTTGTTGATTTCTATTTTAATTGCTTTACAATCTATAATTAAACACTGTATGATTTTTCAAAAATTTGTTGTGTTTGTTTTATGGCTTACTTTTGCAAATGTTTCATACTGTTGGGTGGTCTATATAAATATCAGTTAGATCTATTTTACAACAGCTTTAAAGTTTTCTATATCTTTATTAATTTTCTGCTAATTATTGAGCTATGGATGTTGAAGTCTCCAATGGTATTGGTTGATTTGTCTATTTTTCCTTAAAATTACATCAGTTTTCCTCACATATTTTGATGAATTTTTCCTAAGTAAACACATTGAGGATTGTTTTCTATTCTTAATGACTTATTAGTATTAATATCTAATTAATATTAATATGTTAATATTAATGTTACTGCCAATAACATTAGCACAAAGTGTCCCTCTTTATCTCTAATAACCTTTCATCTTCTAAAATCTAGTTTATTATAATAATAATAGTGCTTTTCCATCTTTCAGTTGGTTATGGTGTGCATGTTATAGCATTTCCCTATAATTTTAATTTTAACATACCTCTGTCATTTCATCTAAAGTGGAAGTCTTTTAGATAGTATATATTTAGGAATTGCTCACTCCCAATCTAACCATCTTTATTTTACAACTGGTATGTTTAGGTCATTCATAGAAAATGTTAGAGTTGATAAGATTAGATTAAAATCTGAAATATTTTAGCTGTTTATAATTTGTTCCATCTGTTCTGTTTTATTTTCCTCCTTTTATGTCTTCTTTTGTATGAACTGAAAATGTTTAATTCAAATTCCTTGCCTTTATTAGCTAAATATGTATACCTCATTTAAAAATTTTAATGTGTTGTTAGACTTTTCAATATATATTTTTAATTATTTAGTGTCTCTCTTAAAATAATGTTATACAATTTCATCTGATCCATTTTTAAGGACTTTCCATAGGTATATTTACAATATTTCTCCCCATCACTTGTGACATTGATATTTTATTCGACTTTAATGGATGCTATAGGCATACAATATATTACAACTATTTTTTGCTTTAGACCATCTATTTTACATCAAACAATTAAAATAAGAAAACATGTTTTCAATTTAACCTTCATTCATTTCATTTCCAACAATCTTTATTTCTTTGTGTAGATCCAGGTTACAGTTTGATACAATATTTTTTCTGTTTGAAGAAATTCCTTAAACATTTCTCATAAAGGAGATTTGATGAAAATAAATACCTTCCATCAGTTTTGTTTGCGTAAAAACTATTTCTTCTTTCATTTTAAATGCTATTTTCACTGGATAATAAAAATGGGAGTTGACTTCTTTTTATTTTAGAATTTTAAAAATGTTGCTTCATTATTTTATGACTTACATATTTATTTGTTTTTAATTTGTGACCATTTATTCCAAGGGATTTCATGCAAATCATGCGTCTTGAAAGCATCACAGAGACAACATTAAAAGAAAACTTTAATAAACTGGTACAGTAGATTCTCCTGATACTAAAGGATGCCATTATTAAAGCCATTGACTGATGGAACATTGGGCAGCCATGGTATTTACTTATTTGTTTCTTTGTTTGTTTATTTTTTTTTTATTTTACCATTTAATTCCTTTTTTAAATGTTACGTAAAATACATAGAAGATTCCCATATGACCCACTTCCCATACTGCCCACATTTTCCCACATTAACAACATCTTTCATTAGTGAGGTACATTCATTGCAATTGATGAACACATTTTCAAGCATTGCCACTCAGCATGGATTATAGTTTACATTATAGTTTACACTCTCTTACACACAATTCTGTAGGTTATGGCAAGATATATAATAGCCTATATGTGTCATTGCAATGTCATCCAGGACAATTCCCAAGTCCTGAAAATGTCCCCATATTACACTGTTTTTCTCTTCCTGCCCTCACAACCTCCTGTGGACACTGCCTCTACATCAATGATATAAGTTCTTACATTCCAAGTATCACAATAAGTCTATAGTAGAATACCAGTAAGTCTACTTTTGGTTTTTCAGAATGAATTGTGTTCTCCCAAGAAAAGTTAAAATCCAACCCCTGCCCCTGAGAATGTGATCCTATTTGGAAATAGGATCTTTGGAGATGTTATTAGTTAACATGACACCTACTGGATTTAGTGGTCATATTCTAAAATAATTAGTGTTCTTATAAGGAGAGGAAATTTGAGCACAGTATGTAGGAGACAGAGAGAAGACAGCATGTGGTGAAGGCCCAGATTGAGTCATACCACAGATTGCCAGCAAGACCTCACAAGAACCCTATAGAATTCAGAGAAGTCTATCCCTGACTACACCTTGACTTCAGGGTTCTATTCTGCAAAATTGTGAGACAGTATATTGCTGTTGATATAAATCATTGAGTTTCTGGCACTTTGTTAAGGCAGCCCTTGCAAACTTATATGCATGTTAAAATTTATTTTTTCCATAGCTTCCTTTATGATTTTCTCTTTGTTGTTACAGAATTTTGAATATAATATCCCTATGGCTGTTGACTTTGTTTAATTTTGACTTGGATGTTGTTCTTTAAGCTTGTTATTTCTGTGGTTTTGGTGTTTGTGATGAATTTTGGAAAATCATCATCAATTATTCTTCAAGTATTATTTCTAGCTTGTTTTCTCTCTCTTCTTCTTCTGGGTTTTGGTCTACACAGTGGAGATAGACCCTCATTCTTGAATTTTTTTTCTTTGAAATTTTCTCTTTATTTTCTTTTTGTGTTCCAGTATGCATAATTTGTATTGTCTGTCTTAAAGTTCAGATTCTTTCTTCATCTATGGTAATTCTACCTCTGAGTCTGAGAAAGGCATTCTTCTCTACCTGATATTTTTCATTTCTAATATTTCAAATTTAATATTCATTATTATTTCTATCTCTGTTGAAATTACCAATCTGTATCATATCTGAGTCTGATTCTGAAAAAAGCTTCATCTCCTGACAGCCAGTGCTTTTGTTGCTTTTACATTGTTTTTTATATATATTTTTTTGTTTTATGCATTGTTAGATTCTGTTTGCTAATATATTTTTGACATATCAATATGGAGTTTTCTTTCTCAGTAATATTCATGCCAGATTGGAGTCATGATTGTGTTGACTTCTTAAAATGTGGTAGTTTTCCCTCATTTTCTTTTTTATATCTAAAAGATTTTCAAAGGTTTGTATTTCTTTCTTCCTTGACAATTTTGAATCTTTTGCCAATAAAACCATTTTGTTCCTAGATTTTGAGCAATGAATTTTAGTTAATAATTCAACTTTATTAATTGCTTTGGTACTATTCAAATCTCTTTTTTAAATAGTTTTGGAATATTTTGCATTTCAAATAATTTGTCCATTTCAAATAAAATGTAAAATTTAGTTGTGTAAAGTGGTTCATAACATTCTCTAATCAACTATTTAATGTATATAAGGTTTACAGTTTTGCTCATTTTTAAAATTTCCTATAATTTCAAAGCTGGGTTTTCCTTCTTTTCTACATTTTCATATTGTTAGATTTTATCGATTTTATGATTTTTAAACGTCCATATTCTACTGCATGTGTGTTTGCTTTTTTCAAGTTTTTGGTCTTAATCTTCATTATCTACTTTCCTAGGTTCCTGTGCAATGTGATTTAATGCCATTTCTACATCTTTTAAGGTAGTTTTATTTTTTCCTAATTAATGTCTATAATATGATATTACTATATGTTATTCACATACGGCATAATGATGGACATTTTAAAATTAATTTAATAATCCCCAGTTGATTATAGTATATTATTTTGCAATATTATGTGTTAATATTATAATTAACATGCCTTTAACACTGGTTATTGTATAAGTGCTTCTGAATTAGGAAATCATTACCTAAAATATTGCATATCCTCATTATACCAATAAAGAAAACCTTGAACTAGAATAGGTAATATATAAAAATTAGAAACAAATCCTGGCATGCTGAGTAAAGATGAGAATAGAAGATCACACAGGATTCACTAGGACCAATGTGTTAAAAATCCCTCTCTAGAGGGCCACTCCCCAAGATGGACTGCACTGAAGGGCTCAAAAATCTCAACTGTGCATTTGATTGTGTACAAATCATAAGAGATCATTATTCGCTTTACCACTGTTAAGCTGCTTACTGCCTTTTCCACCTAGGAAGAGAGCTACACAGGGCTTGTCTAAATGTCCATGACTTATTGGTAATCCAATAATGTTCTTTCTCCTAAAAGTCTCCTCAAGCAGTTCCTTATGAGTATCTACACTAATTGGTGCAATATTAATATATATGTTTTTTTTTTTCTGACAAAAGACTAGTGTTTGCACTCTGATGAAGAAGATGACATTCATCCACACCAATATTTATGGTGCCCTCCATGAATCTTCAGGTAAGGTAAAAGTCACATGACTTTGAGCTCCTGTATTACTCTTTTCCTTATGCCTTTCTAGATTTAAATTCCACCACTTAATGTATGAACTGAAAAAGAATTGTTTCCTCATAATGAAAGCCAAGATTTTATCTAAAATCTCCTACAAATATTTCCCAAAAATACTACTACTCTTCAAGAGGTTTGCCAGTTCTCCCTTTATATACCTACTCTAAATGACGGAGTTTAGACTCTAAATCAGGCAAATTTCCAGAAGACAAAGTGGACCTACCTTACTTCAGTGAAAGTACAAATGAAATATTACATATTCACTATTACTCTGTCCATTTAAAGTGTAGAATCTGTCATAAAAATTCTTCGTTTTTCTTCATAATTTAGGCTTAGAATATATTTTAAAATGAATATAAGAACATGTCTACTGACTAACAAAATTAAACTAAAATGAATTATCTTGCATACGGTATGTTGAATCTATGAATCACCTGCATAGCATCCTCAAATCAACTTCAGAGTACATATTTCTCTGTTAGTAGAGCAAAGAATTTTGAATATAAATCACTTCAATTTCTTTATAAGTCATCAATACTATGTTATCTTGGTGTATTTTCCTACCTTTTTCATTCATTGTTTAACTAAAATTATAGGTTCTGTATACATTTTCTTAATTGTAAATACCAACTGACCTTAGTTTTAAAATCAGACTGATAAGAAAGTGTCAGGATTTTTTTTTAATCATTATAAACTTTATTTTAGAGAAATTGTAGATTCCATAAAAGTTGCATCAAGAGTATAAGTAGGGGGTGGAATTGGCTCAAATGGTTGGACATCTGCCTCCCATATGGAGGGACCTGGGTTTGATCCTCGGGACCTCCCAGTAAAAATAAAGTAAAATATAGAAGGCTTGCGGCCACCAGGCTCCACGTATGGGTGCACCGTCATGCCCTGCAAGCGGGTGAGCTCCCCAGGCTCTATGAGCGGGTGCGCAGCCAGGCCTCATGTGCTGGTGTACCTACAGGTCCCTCAAGTGGGTGTGCTGCCAGACCCCATGCGTTGGTGCACCGCCAGGCCCCACAAGTGGGTTTGCCACCAGGCCGCATGTGCGGGTGGGCCGTCAGGCCCTGCTGAGCCATGCAGCAAGATGATGACATAACAGGAGAGTGACACAAGTGAGAGCTAAGACGAGACACACCTAAAAACCAGGAACTAAGGTAACGCAGGTGGTGGGATACCTGTCTCCCACATCAGAGATTCCCAGTATTGAATCCTGGTGAAGACAGGAGGAGAAGAATGAGAAGAGAGGGCAGGAAACAGACACAGAGAATTGCCCAGCAAATGGACACAAAAACAGCAAAAATGGAGGAGGATAGGGGAAGTAAAAATGGATATAAGTAAATAAATAAATAATTTTTTAAAGAAAGAGTATAAGCATTCCATATTATAACCCACCCTCCCATATACACATTTCCCCTATTATTCACATCTTACATGAGTGAGGTATATTTGTTAAAACTGATGAACCAAATTGAAGCATTGCTACTAATCAAGATATGTAGTTTATGGCTTGCACTTTGTGCTGTACAATTTTATAAGCTTTGATAAAATATAATGTCATGTATCCATCATTGCAGTATCATCCAGAAAAATTCCAATGCCAAAAAAATGCCCTGTTTCCACCTATTCATACTTTTCCCTCCCCTCTGAACTAATGGTAATCACTACCTTTATATTAATGATACATGTTCTTCTGTTACCACATGATAATACCTACAAAAACAATCAATTGACACTGGTTCACAATTACCCTCCTTACCTTATGTTTGCTCATTAATCAGCTTTGAGAATTTGAGATGATTTTTCACTCTGACTGCTTCAGATTGAGAGGAGGCTTAGATATTATATGGTAGATGGAAGGAAATGTTTTGCTTACAATTGTACATTCTCCCTGTTTTTGGGGATGGGGCTTGTCCATCATCTTTTTGCTGGTTTTCCTTGGCAAATCTGAAGAACAGGAGAAAAGGTTTGGGTCACAACTCTTTTGGGAATCAGGGCTCAATCAGCATAAGAACAATCTAAAGTTTCAAGCCTTTGAGACATATATTTAATGGGTATAGTGATAATTATAGCTTCAAATAAAAGGAATAGAAGAATCATGAGTAGGGAATTTATGTATGTGTCTATCTCTGGTATATTGGGGCCATAGATTATCATATATTCCCAGTTAGGGCCTGTTGAAGGGATATTGATTTCATGCAGTTATGCACCTTGTCTATATGACCACACTGTCCCTAGAACCATCAGGATCACTTTTGTTTGAAGTTTTGTTCACTGTGGCAGTTAGTGAAATCTTCCTGAGAACTGCATAAGCATAACCTCCAGAATGACATCCTGACTCACTTTTGAACCTTTAAGCCATATTTTATAAAAAGAAATTTATTTTTATTTAAAGCTTCTCCCTTGTGGTCAAGGTCTATATCCAGAAGCATCACTGGCTGGTGCTTGGTAATAATCCCTCTGTGCCAGAGAGACTCATCCCTGCTAATGTCTCATGTCAGGAGAAAGGTAGTGAGTTTATTTGCTGGGTTTGGCTTAGAGAAAGGCCACATTTGAGGAACAAGATGGTTTTCAAGAGGTAATGCTTAGGCATTAATTATAATTAGGCTTATTATAAAATCTGACCAGATTAAACATTGGCTCAATGCTCCACTCTCCTTCTATCTCCTGGTAATTGATCTTTCTTACTCTACTTCCTTGAGTCTGTTCAGTACCCTTAGTTCATATCTGTGAGATCATGCAATACTTGTTCTTTATTTACTGGCTTACTTCATTCACCATAAGGTCTCCGAGGTTCATCAATGTTTTCACATATGTCAGTACTTCATTTCTTTTTTTAAAATATTTATTTATCCCCTGCCCCCATTGTTTTGCACTCTGTCTACTATCTGTGTGTTATTCTGTGTCTGCTTGTCTTCTCTTTAGGCAGCACCGGGAACCGATACTGTGACATTTCTGAGTAGGAGCGAGGCACTCAATCTCATGTGCCAATTCAGCTCCCTGGTCTGTTGCATCTCTTATTGTCTTTCTTCGGTGTCTCTTTGTGCTGCATCATCTCATTGCTCAGCTCTCCTGCATGGGCCAGCACTCCTGCTCAGGCCAGCACTCCTGCATGGGCCAACATTCCACGTGGGTCAGCACTCCACCTGGGTCAGTTAGCCACACTGGCCAGCTTGTCTTTCACCAGGAGGCTCCGGGAAGCAAATCCTGGACCTTCTATATGGTAGATGGGACCCCAACCACTTTAGCCATATCTGTCCCTCTCTTTTCTCCTTGTAGTTGAATAACATTCCATTGTAAGTATATACCACATTTTGTTTATCTATTCTTCTGTTGATGGACACTGGGATTGCTTCCATCTCTTGGCAATCTTTTAATCAAAGTGGGTAAAAGAGAACAATGTCCACTTGTATTAAGATATTTAGAAAGTAAAATGTAATTTCCATTTTGTTCTATTTCTATCCTATAAATATATAAAATTTAAATTAAAAATAAAATTTTGCAAAATAAAAATATGCAAAGAAAAATTTAGCACTTATTTTGTTGGCACTAAGAGTAATGTCAGTTAATATTTTGCTGTCTATATTTCCCAAATTCACATGCACACACATAAACCAATCCACCTTATACTTTACATATAATCCCCAAAATTTATCTGATTACTTGAAAGTTATGTATACTAAATTTACAAAACATAATTTAAATATTAATTCCTTTATCAACATTGAAAATATTATAAATAGTATTCACTTTCTTATGGTAGTTGATTTATCCTAATTGTATTTCTTCTCACTCCCTCAGGAAGATTGAGTGAAAATAGTCTTAATTCTTAGGCACAGAGTTATCACATTTTTTACATTTATTTTCACTTTCAAGGATTACTTTTTAAAAAGAGTTGTACTTAAAATGAGCCATGCATTTCTGTTCCTGTTATGCCATGATGCTCAGGCACTGTTTCTATTAGAGAAGAGTTGCATTTGCCTCTGCCTTTTCTCTCAAGAAGATTGATAATTCATTTTCTCATCCTGGATATTTGGAAGAAAAGTTGTGTTGAGGTATCTGGAGTACTTTTTATATGTAACTTTATTTAACATGTTTCAGAAAGTTGAATAATTCCTTTAAAACAGTTTATGAATGCCAATCCTTAAATTCAAAAAATGTAAATGAATAAAATAACACTACTATTTTCTGACTTACTGGAGAAAATTTTTAATCATTATTTTTTTATCAGGCTTTATTGAAATATAAATCACATTCCACAAAATTCATCCTTTAAAGTGTACAACAAAGAGGTTGTTCTTATATGCACAACGTTATGCAGCCATCACCACTATCTAAATTCCAAAATATTCTCCTAATCTTGTAAAGAATCTCCATGCCCTTTAGGAATCCCTCCTCACTCCCTTCTCCACACAGGCCCTAACAAACACTAACATATTTTCTGATTCTTTGGATTTTCCTCTTTTGAACATTTGAAATAAATGGATTCATACATTAGGTTGTCTTTTGTGATTAGTTCTTTCACTTTGCATATTGTTTTCAAGGTTCCTGTATGTCATAGCATATTTTAGTATGAATAATACTGTTATGAATATTCATGTACAAATTGTTGTGTAAATGTATGTTTTCAGTTATTTTGGATATATACCTAAGAGTGGAATTGCTGAGTCGTATAGTAACTCTCTGTTGAATATTTTGAGGAACTGTCAGAGTATTTCCCCAAAATGTTGAACCATTTTACAATTGTATAGCATTTTATGATGATTTCAGTTTTTCTACATTCTACTAACACTCGCGATTTTCTGTTTTATTTCTTTTTTCATTGTAGCCATTGTTATGAGTATGAGTTGTTATCTCATTTTGGTTTGTTTTGCATTTCTCTAATGACTAATGATTTTGAGTATCTTTTTTGTGTTCATTAGCCACAGTATGTCTCTTTCCAAATGCCAAATCAATTGTAAAATTTTATAGGATTTGACAATATGCATAATGGCCTATATCCATCATTGTAATATCATTCAGAGCAATTCCAATGACCCAAAAAATGCCCCTTGTTACACCTATTCTTCCTTCTCTTTCTCTTCAGAACCTCTGGTGGCAACTGCCTTTATGTCAATATTACAAGTTCTTCATTTGTTAGAATAATAAGTCTACTTTAGTCTATAGTTGCATTCCCACCTTATGTTTCTTGATTCCTCAATATTGAGGATTTTAGGATGGTGATTCCCACTGTGTTTCAGACTGAGATGGTTCTTAGATCTTATGGGGCAGATGGATGGAACCATCTTGCTTGATGTTGTAGATACTCTCTGGTTTTGCAGATTGGTGCTGTCCATCATTATTTTGTTAGTTGTCCTGGGTGAGTCTAAAAAAAATGGGGAATGGGTTTTGCCTACAGCTCTGCTTAGATTCAGGGCTCAACCAATATATGAACAGACTGAAGATATATGTCTCTGGGACATATATTTAATGGGTATAATGTTAATTATAGGTTCAAATAAAAGGAGGAGAAGAGCCATGTGTAGGGAAATTATAAATGAGTCTAACTCATTACATTGCACAACACATATTCCCAGGTAAGGCCTACTGACAAGGAGCCAAATTCCTGAGGTTGTCTGCCCTGCCTATAGTGTCTAGATGTTTTTAGAGCCCTCAGGAGCACCCCTGCTTGAGGTACAGTTTACTGTGGTATTCAATGAGATCCTTCTAAGATGTGCATAAGTATAGCCTCTGGAATGACCTCCAGACTCATTTTTAAATCTCTTCACCATAAGTACTCTTTAGTGTTTAATATTTCCCCCTTTTCAGTCAAGGTCTTTTTCCAAATGCATTGCTAGTTGGTGCTTGGTAATAATCCCTCAGTGCCAGGGAGGCTCATCGCTAGGAGTAATGTCACATGCTGGGAGGGGGACAGGTAGTGAGTTTTTATGTTGAGTTTGGCTTAAAAAGACTCCATATTAGAGCAACAAGGAGGTTTTCAGGAGGTAACTCTTAGGCAATATATAACCCTAGGCTAAGTTTTAATTTCAAAAGAACAAGGTTCATAGTACAAGCATCAATATCAAGGTCCTGGCATATTAGTCTGTTGTCCTTCGCTAGGCACTGCCCATGTACTCTAGGAATTCTTATCACTCTATTAGAGAATGTAGCTGGACTTCCCAGGATGAGAAATCAATTATCTTTTGGTTATTTTGTGGATCTCCACCCACTGACACTCCTAATGACCATTTGAACATATTCATATTCCATAAAGGCATGCCCCAGGTCCACCCCTTCCAACATACATTCCCTATTACTGACACCTTGCCCAAGTAAACCTCCCCTGCCACAATTGTGACCCTTTTGCAATCCATAATTACCCCAAAACAAATTTAAAAAATGAATAAAAATAATAAAAAATAAAATAATAATAAAAACAAAAAATGCAAAAATAAAAAAATAATTAAAAATTAAAAAAAAAATTTTATTAAAAAAGTTTGTTCATTGTATCTTTTATCACCATAAGGTATGTTATCTTTTATTTACAGTGACAATTTCTTCTGTATGTTTCCCCAGTGTCTTTTTTTAATTTATTTTTATTTTTTTGCTTCATTTTCAAAGAAGCCTTACATTGCAGAAAACTTGTGTAGAAAATATAGGGGATTCTCATATACCTCACCACCTCCACTTCTCTCATATTCCCCTATTGATAACATCTTACATGAATATGGTACTTTTGTTACAATTGATGAACAAATATTGAAGCATTGCTACTAATCATGATCAATGGTTTACATTATGGATTACATTTTACACTGTACACTTTTTTAAATATACTTATTTTTATTTTTTAAAGATATTTGTATTACATAAATGTTACATAAAAAATGTAGGCACTGAGGGATGGCTACCAAGCACCAACTAGCAATGCAACTGGAAAAAGACCTCAAATAAAAGGGGGAAACAATAAAGACAAATGAGTTTATATGGCTAAGAGACTTCAAAGTGAGTCAGGAGGTCATCCCAGGGGTAATGCTTATGCATATCTCAGCAAGATCTCATAGACTTCCAAAGTGGATACTACCCCAAATAGTGGGGCTCCTTAGGGCTCTGGAGACACCCAGGTCCTATGGTCAGGGTGGATAGCTCTGGAGTTTGGTGCCTTGCCAGTGGGCCCTACTTTCGAGTTTGTGCTTCTGAGAGTGACAAGAGTTCGACTCACTTATGTTTTCCTTGCACATGGCTCATCTTTCCCTTCTATTTAAACCTGTACTTGGTGCTGGAGTTTGTAGGTGTATGTCCAGAGACTCGAGTCCTTGGGCTGTCCATGTGCCAGCTGGGCCCAGAAACTCGGCAGAGTTGCAAAACCTACTCTACATCTCATTGGACTCATCCAGGACAACTGGTGGGGAGATGATGATGGGCAACAGCCATCCAATGGGACAGAGAGAGTCTGCAGCTGCAGGGAGGATAACTCCAACCATCTTCCCCATGGGATATAAGCCCCCTCTCAATGGGAGGTGGAGTGGATGTCACCATCCCAGAATCCTCAAGATTGGGGGAAGAGCTATGGACTAAGGTGGACTTATTGGTATTCTACTACAGACATATTGTGATTCTAACAATGGAAGAAATTACAACATTGATGTGGAGCCAGTGACCACTGGAGGTTCTGGGGGCAGGGAGAGGGATAAACAGTTGTAACACGGGGGCTTTTTCAGGACTTAAGAATCATCCTGAATGACGTTGCAATGACAGATATAGGCCACTGTATATCATCACATAACATGCAGAACTGTGTGGAAGAGAGTGTAGTCTACAATGTGAACTATGGTCCATGCTTAATGGCAAAGCGCTAGGATGCTTTTATCAATTGCAATGAATGTGTCACACTAATGAAGTATGTTCATGTGGGAGGGTGTGAGAAGTGTGGGGAGTGGGGCATATGGAAATCCCTATATCTTTTGTGCAACATTTATGAAATCTAAGTATCTTTTAAAATATATATATATATATAAATTTGCATTTAAAAAATGTAGGGTATTCCCATATGCCCCACTTCCTACCCTACCACACTTTACCACACTAACAACATCCTTCATTAGGTTTTGAAAAGTTATAATGGCCTATATACATCAATGTCAGATCAAGCAAAACAATTCCAATGCCCTAAAGATGCCCTATGTTCCATTTATTCTATTCTTCCCTTCCTCTCCCCTTGGAACCATTAGTAGCCACAATTTTTCAATTACCGAAGATTAAGATTCATAGTTACATGCATCAATATTGATGGCTTGACATATTTGTCTGTTTTCTTTTATTAGTCTCTGCCTATGCTCTCAAGAGATTCTTGACCCTATAGTTAGGAACATAGCAGGACTCCTGGGATGAGAGATTATTTTCTTGTTTATTTTGTGAGTTTCTACCCACTGAGATTTCATACTATGACAAGATGAACATTTTCTATTCCATAGAAGCAGGCACAAGTGTATCAACTGTTTTCTTATAACTATTTCTTATATGGATGATTTTTCCAACTTTTGTATTCATTTGGTTATTTTAATAAGAATATTTATGGCAAGTGTAAATGTATTTTTGAATACACTGTATTGAAATAATAAAGTTCTCCAAGCACTTTTAACATGATTTGTCAGATCATGAGTCACTGCATAAGCATGTACTTCATTTTCCATGTTTGTATTCACAATTATCTTGATTTTATAACATATTTTTTAAAAGAATCCTGCTTGGCTATTTCCCAGAGACTGTCATTTTCTTAAAATATATTTTTATTAGAGAAGTTGTGAACTTACAAAACAATCATGCACACGTGTGGAATTCCCATAGAAGACCCCTCCCCCAACACACTACTTTGTTGTGGAACATTTGTTACAGATTATGAGATAATATCATTAGGCTATTACCACTAACTATGGTTTATAGCACACATTTGGTATATTTTTTCCATACCCCCCTATTATTAACACAGTACATCTTCAGCATTGATGCAAGAATATTACAGTATTGTTGTTAACTATAGTCCATAAGCGATATTAATTGAATTTTTCCCATTTTTCTCCACATTCTTACCACCTAACTTCTTTACACAATTGTTTATCAAATTATAATTTTAAAACATTAATGCATTAAGTCAGGGTAGAAGTAAAGATTGAGAATTAAATGATTAAAAAAGGAAAGAGGAAAAAATAAAAATTCTGGAATATGGAATAAATGGAAGAATGGAAATATCAGAATTATATTAATTATAGCAATGTATAAAAATTAAGTTCTTTCCTTTGCATATATTAAAGAGAAAGAAAAAGGTGCATACACAGAGGCTTAGTGTATATAAATCATTGCCAAGTATGTTCAAAACTTCTGTGCACCATTTTTTTCTATGATTCTGCCTCTATGTGATTGGTGATTTTCACACTGTCAAGTAACTGTGAAAAACATGTTTTAATGTATTAATTTGATTTGCCATTATTCATTTTGTGTTATCATGGTGCCATTCCTTATATATTTTTTGGATTTTTATATTTTGTGCAAGTTAAAATTTTTTAATCGGGAAAGCTTTGATGGAGGCCAGGTTACGGAAAATAAAATAGTTACGAGTATGTCGAGTGAGGAATTAACAAAGATAACTTGGTACCCATTCATTTCTTTCACCATGAGACTTTACTGGATAAAGACAGTCAGAGCAAACGACCTGTCATAGTTTGCCAGGCCTACTATGACAAATAACACAAACTGTTTGGCTTAAAAAATATGAATTTATTGTCTCACTGTCTGAGAGGTTAGAAGTTCAAAATCAAGGTCTTGACCATCCATGCTTTCTCCTGGAGTCTATCACTGTGGTGCTGTTTTGCTGGTAATCCTTGAGTTTCCTTGGCTTTCATCTCATCCTCCATCACATGGTGATCTGCCTAAATCTCTGTTTTTCTGATTTCTGACTTCAATTGACTGTGTCAGAAGAAACAGATAAATTCACAATTACAATAAAAGATTTGTAAATTCTCTTTTTCAATAGCTGGAGAATAAGCATTTTATAAAATCCATCTTCCATTCCTGTTAAAGGGGAGCAAGGTGAGAATTTAAAAACCACTAATAAAACACAGCTACTATAGAACCTGTGATATTTTACTTCATGGTGGAAAAATGAGTGGATGCTTGCCTCAATAAGAAAAAATACAAGAATGTCAATATTCACATTATGAAAATATACCTGAGGTTTTGGAAAATTCTGTTGACATGATTGTTTGTGTCAAAAGAAATTTTACTTCTTCATTTCTACTTTGAATGCTTTTATTTCTTTTTGTTGCCAAATTGCTCTAGCTGGAACATCCAGTACAACGTTGAAATAACGGTGATAACAGTAGGCATTCTTGTCTTGTTCCATTCTTAAAGAGAAAGTTTTCAGTATTTCAGAATTGAATATCATGTCAGCACAATCACTTTGGTGTTTTTTTTTTAATTTTGTTTTTAAATTCACCTATTACTGCTCAGTTTTGTTTCTTTATATATTAGATTTTAAAATTATTTTTGTTTGTTTATATGATTTTTCTTCACTTTGAGAAGGGCCTTTTAAAGAAATTTTGTAACATCTTTCAAGCAAAATTTGCCAAACAAACTTTTTTTTTTTGAGTAATGTCATCATCGTGGTGACGTAAACATCTCCTGAAAAGCCCCCTAGAGATTTATCAAATAAAAGGACAAATTCCATTTGCTTTGAACTCTAAAGGGTGGTAGAGACTGGAGAATGACTGCACAATTGGGGAATCTACTAAACAGAAATATCTCAGGTAGGAGAGGTCCATTCTGGTCAGTTTCTCTTCCCACTATTCCTCACTTGGTGTCGTCTGGCTATGGAGACAAACAGGTTGGCAAAATGAGTATAAAAGCATTATCCAAATATATGCTGTTTACACAAGACTCACCTGAGACCCAAAACACAGAAACAGGTTGAAAGTGAAAGGATAGAAAAAGACATTCTATGAAAATAGAAACAAAAAAGTAGCTATATTAATATCAGACGAAATAGACCAAGTAAAAGCTGTTATAAGAAACAAAGAAGGATACTATCTATTAATAAAAGGGTCAGTCCACTAAGAAGAAATAATAATCATTTATATTTATACACTGTGACATTGTAAAGTGGGGTGGACTCCGGAAGAGAATGCTCTTAAACTAAAACATTCCTGTGGGTATTATAACTATTAAAGTTGGCATCATTGATTAGATTCAGTTAAGGGAACTTCCTTTTCATTAGACCACTTCAGTAG